>JASANH010000728.1:0-158574 GCA_030248295.1 Mesodorylaimus sp. YZB2_4
TATGGTACGTTCAGTGTGGCGGTCAAGGCATCGTTTAAGTCGACAGTGGAAATGCTGATGCTGACGCAATTGGGACTGATCAATATCGAGAAAGCGGAGGACGATTTTCGGGCGTGCTACCAACGGCAAGGAGAAAACGCTCAACAATTTTATGATCAGTTGGAAGTGTTGTGGAGTCGATGTCAGACGCCGCACAATATGGGCGACAAGGAGAGACGAATCTACGAACAGTTCCTCAAGGGAATGAAGCCACAATTCAAATCGTGGGTGATGACGAAATTTCCAGAGTCGGGAGTGGACATGCTGGACTTGGTTCAATTCGTGCAGCGGCTGGAAGAACAAGAGAAGCATGAAGTTTTCGATCGGAACCATAAGTACAATTACAGCGCCCAAGGTGGTCAAGTGTACAAGTCGAGGGATACGAAGCAAGACGAAGACGAGCAAGAACGTGCATTGCGATTGGATAAAGAAGTGATCAGGCGGAAACAGGCGCAGGCGGCCAGAATGCTACATTGGTCGGCCGAGCCTCCGGACAAGGACGATGGAGAACTGATTCGTTGGAACGAAGTGCCAGTAGCGTATGTGGTCGATGGCGATGATGATCATGAAGAGCTGGTCTATGCGTGTGTCAATGCAGTGGCTGAGGCGAGGAATGGACGGCCGCCATGGCACAAGTTTGAACCGAAAGGAGAAGACGGACGGTACAATATCGATGGTCAGTACGAGCAGCGGGACCAACAGTTCAAGCGGGATTACAAGAATGATCCGTGCTATACGTGTGGTGAGTTGGGCCATTGGGGCCGCTACTGCCCACTTATAGAGGAGTTTCGACAATTGGTCAAGTCGTTATGGAAGAAAGGCGGACCAAGACCAAGCATAAAGGAAGTGCTGGACGAATTGGCGCATCAGTCAAAAGAAAAGGCGGGCATATCACCAGTGGTCGCTATTTCGGTTGGCAAAGTTGGGACGACGACGCCGTAAGGGTGCGCGGGCGCGCCTGGAAATGTGACTGGTAAACTTTTGGATACTTGGTCAACTGGCGTGCCCAACCGACGGCGAGGGGAAAGCCAATGGTGTCGATGTCAAGCCAGTGCGGTCAATGGTTGAGTCAAGTGCAGATGAAATCATGCTGGGATTTGGATCGAGAATTGGTCAGGGCAACAGATAGAGAACAGGGTATTGGTAAGCAGGGTGGTGATACTGGGAACCTTGGTTTGGAGGATAGTGTCGCAGATGCTACTGCAAATTCCTTGGTTCTGCGGTTGCCAAATAATATGCCTGAACGGGAGAAGGTCCAGACCCTGTCAAGGTTTTTCAAAATCAACCCTGAGGAGGTGGAAGCTATGTCCATACCCTAATCCAGCTGCAAAAATAGGGCGATTGCGAGGGTGACCAGGGTACATCTAATCGAAGTGCCGGTGTATATTACGACGGCAACCGGTCTGTGTCATGCTGGACACAGGCGCGGAGCTGTCGATGGTCAGTCCAGTGGCGTTAGCAAAATTGCAAGGAGTCAAGGATGTGAAGGAAATCTGCTACATGGACCCAGCCAATGCGATCAATAGTGCAAGTGGTCACGATATGCGGATATTGGGCAGTGCGATAGTCAAGTTCAGAATCGAGGGCGTGGCATCAGCACCAGTCATGGTTTTGGTCACAGACAATATGGATTTCGAATTCGTGGCTGGACTCGGGCTAATCGAGCAGTGCAAGATGCAATGCGACTTCGAAAGGAAGGTGATCAAGTTTCAAGCAGATCCATGGAATGGAATCGAGGTGAGGTACACTCAACGCGGTTCAGGACAGGCGTCAAGCTTGTTTGTGAAAGCGGACACCTACTTGCCACCAAGATGAGGCGAGTGCCACCTGCGATCAAAACGGAATTGGCAACGGTTCACGAGTGCAAGTGGCGAGAACCGAAGCAGGGATGGCGACCATTCATGTTACCAAGAGGCGTGATCAAAGCTGAGCGAGAAGATGGCGTGAGGACGGCCAAAGTGGTCATTGTAAATCCAACGGCGTCAGGCTTTCGGCTCAAGCGAGGGACAGCAATTGGACGGGTGGAAGAACTGCAAGTGTCAAAGGCAAGTGAATCGGTTATCGGGATAGGCAGTTGGGCGCAGGGATTGCCGTGTGGGTTGGTCTGCTCATCACAGACTGATGCCAAAGGTGATCTCGGCCAGGACGAGCAAGGCGGACGCAAGGATATCGGTGTCCAAGTGCGAGGCGATTATCCAGTTGAGGTGGACAGGGAGTCAGCAGTGCGAATCGAGAAATTGGCCAGGTTGTTGAAGAAACCACCTGATCTGGCCATGGACGACTGGGGCAAGTTGGTCAAGTGCGTATTGGCGAACAACGATGTATTCGCATTCAGTTTGCAAGAATTGACGGGAACAACATGGGCGAAGCATCAAATCGATACGGGCGATGCACCACCAGTTCGAAACAAAATGCGGAGAATAATCGAAGCGCACAAGGATGTGGTCAAGGCTCAAGTGGACGAATATTTGGAGCTGGGGTGGATAGTGCCATCAAGGTCCCCCTGGGCTACAAATGTGGTATTGGTAAAGAAGAAAGAAGGTACGTGGCGAGTCTGTTTGGACTATCGACCAGTCAACAAGGTGACGAAGAAGGACGCGTATCGTTTGCTCAATATCAACGAGATGTTGGACGCGATGCAAGGGTCGAGGATCTTCACGGTTTTGGACATGATGTGCGGCTACAATCAAGTGCCAATGGATCCGAAATCGCAGGAGAAGACAGCGTTCTACACACCATTCGGGTGTTACGAGTGGACGAGAGCAAGTTTTGGGCTGTGCAACATGCCCGCGGAATATCAAAGGCTGGTCGATATGCTGTTGGCAGGGATCGAGTGGTTGTATGTGCTGGCATACATCGACGACATCGTCATCTACAGTAAGTCGGTTGATGAGCATGTGGGGCATTTGGAAGCGGTTTTTGGGCGATTGCGAGAAGCGAATCTGAAGTTGAAACCGAAGAAGTGCGTGATCGGATGCGGGAGCTTGGAGTATCTTGGGCATCGAATCGATTCAACTGGTTGCCGACCATTGAGCGACAAGGTGGAAGAAATACGAAATTACCCCGTGCCCAAGTCATGCGAAGAAGTGCATTCGTTTCTCGGATTGGCTGGTTATTATCGGAAGTTCTTGGTCAATTATGCGGACAGAAGTAGGCGACTTCGTGAATTGACCAGGAAAGATGCGGTTTTCGAATGGACGGCGGAGAGGCAGGAAGAATTCGAGTATTTGAGGCGGGCATTGACGGAAGATCCTGTGCTCAGGTACCCAAATTTCGAGTTGCCATTCGTATTGAGTACAGATGCATCAGGGTATGGAATTGGAGCGGTGTTGGAGCAATATGAACCTTCGGAGCCGAACAAGCGGTGGATGGTGCATTGCGTTTCAAGAGCCCTCAATCCAGCGGAGACGAGATACTGTACAACGGATAGGGAGTGCCTGGCAATATATTGGGGCATCCTGCAGTATCGACACTATTTGCTCGGAAGGAAATTCGAAGTGAAGACGGATCATCAGTGTCTACTGGCATGGCAACGCGATCAGGACATGCAGGGACGAAGAGGAAAGTGGTTGGCTCAGTTGCAAGAGTATGATTTCGATATTCATTATCAGCGGGGCAAGGACAATGTGGTGCCTGATTTGCTATCGCGTTGGCCTGGCATGCAAGCCGAAGGCGACCGAGGCGAGCGAGAAATCAAGATCAAGCCCAAGGAAATCGAATGCGACGCATGTCAAGCCAAGACCAATCACAAGGATGAAACGATCGCGTGCGAAGGAGGCATTGGCGATGAGCAATGTCAAGGGGATGATGGTCAGTTTTGGTTTCTGGACCCATACCTCAACGCCGTGGTAGCAGTAAGTGACTGTGGGGTTGTGTGTCTAGAAGAGGGGACTGAAAGTGACCATGTAGAAATGGAAGTTGAGACCAGAGGTATGGTCAGTTGGGGATTGTCATATGATCGGACTGTGTTGGGAGGCTTAGAGTTGTATGAAGGAAAAGAGTGGGATAGGAGTTCTCTTAGCCCCACCCCTGCCCTATCAACGAGTCTTAGAGTACCTTCAGAGTGGTCAAGGGACATCAATAGCGAGGCAGTCCAGAGAGAAATCGGAACGGATGTGTTGACGGGCCAGTCATACCCAAAGCAAGGGCTCGTTGACCAGATCGAAGCAAGGTTTGGAGCGATTCAAGGGTTAGAAGACGAAGCTGAAGAATCGGGGGACGAACAGGAATTGGTCAGTGATCAGATATCGGGCAATCAAGACCAATGGGACGAACAACAGGGAGTGGCGATTTTGGCATCGGATTTGTTCAGTATCATGCCAGAACCAATCACCTTGGCCAAGATGCAGTTACACGATCGGGAACTGCAAGAAATCGGTTTCGATTTGGGCAATGCGAGAAATGGACGAGGTCAGTACTATTATCTGGATCAAGATGGCGTATTGAAGATCGATTGGGTGAAACCCAATGATGCGCTTGGGCGAGTGTACCGACGGGTTGTTGCGCCAGCTGGGCTGCGGACATTGATCTTTGATGTCGCGCACAAGCGTGGTGGACACCCTGGGTTTGGACGATTGTTGGAAAGTATTCGAAGGCACTATTTTTGGCCAACGATGCGGAAAGATTTGCAGCGGTGGATCGAGGCGTGTCAGGACTGTGCGATGCGAAAGCAAAAGCAAGGAGCGGGACAACCACCGTTGGCACCTCTTCCAATTGCGGGTGCTTTTGAACGAGTGGCAATCGATATGGTTGGACCATTACCAACGACGGTCAAGGGCAACAAGTATGTATGCGTGTTGGTCGATTCAAGGACGAAACAAGTCGAACTGCATGCGTGTGCGGATATGAAAGCGGAAACGGTGGCTGAGTTTGTGGTGCAATGGATTGCGCGCTATGGGGTCATGCGAACACTATTATCGGATCAAGGAACGAATTTCTGTGGTGCGGTGATGAAGTCAGTTTGCGAAGCGTTTGGGATCGACAAGAGGAGAACATCGTCTTATCATCCACAAACGAATGGTGCGTGCGAAGCCTACAACAAGCAGTTGGGCGACGAGCTGTACTTCTACACGCGGGAAATTCCAGACGAGTGGGACAATTGGTTGCCAATTTTCGCAATGCATCATCGATTTGCAATTCATACGACAACGGGAGAGACGCCTTATTTGCTTATGTTTGGACGAGAGGGGTTAGATCCGCTAACTGCCTTGTTCAAAGGAGGCTCTCACGATGGTCAAGTGGTACCAGCAGGCGATGCAGATTATGTGCGAAAACTGAAGGAACGAATGGCAAGAGTGGACGAAATGGTATATCAAAGGATAGCGGAACAACAGGAAAGGATGAAGGTGGCGTACGACAAGTTGGCCAAGGTAACGACAGCGTTCGGGAAGGGCGATTTGGTATTTGTGAGAAACCAGGCTACCAAACCTGGGGTGTGTAAAAAGCATCGTCCGAGGTGGCTGGGGCCTTACGAGGTACTCGATGTGCTCTCACCGTACAATGTGGTGGTCAAGTTCGCTGGGCGAGTCGACAGCACACCATGGGTTGTCAGTGTGGCGAGATTGAGTCGATGGAAAAGGACGGCGCCAGAGGACATCACGAAAGAAAAACGAAAATCGGATTTGGACAATCAAGTGGCAATGGAAAATGGTCAGTCAAGGCTGGAACAGTCAGAGAAAGAAGTGTTTCGACCAGCTGCAGTGGATGTGAGTGGTCTTCTGCGGAAGCCGGATCCAGTTTGGGTCTGGGCTAAGCGGGCCAGAGGTCAGCCATACTGGCCAGGACGAGTTATTATGGGCAAAGAAATCAACGAATCGGAAGTGCCAGGTTATCGATGGGTTCGATTTTTTGGAGAAGACTTTGTGAATGTTGGAGCAATTCGGATTCCATTGGGAGCGCTGGTACCATATTTGGAAGGAAAGGATGAATATCACCTAGGAGAAGATCAGCGATTGAAGCGGGCAATGTATGAGATCGAGTCCGCAATGGGTCTGCCAATCGCAAGCGATTGAAAAGAAGAGGGGGAGGGGAAGAAAATCGGTCAAAAGATTTTCGACTCCAATGACCCTACTACCAATTTTCGTTATTAGTAATTGTGGGTGCGTAAGTGTTGCGTTTGTACAGTATTCCATGAGTTAGGTTGGGAATGGGGTTTGAGTTTCATAGGATATGGGCGTCTAAAAATGGGTTATGATCCTGGGGTATTGAGGTAGGCATGTTACATTGTATCAGGATAGAACTTGGGTTTTTATGGTAATGGGCAGATGGGTTCACCTACGAGTAGGTTGGGCGCTTGGTACGTTTTCAGTTTTTTTTGGTAGGAAATAATTTGGGAGTTGGGATTCAAACTATGACCTTTTGCGGGGAAAATGGGGATTATATAATGGTTAGATGTGTCATAAGGGTGGAATGCCATTCTCAATTTGGTTTTTTTAGTGGGAATTTTGGTATAGGCTGGTTGCCTTGTATAGGCCAATGCGCGTGTGAGACAGTTTTTGGTTTTTTGAGGGATTTTGTTTTTGGGGTGAATGTGGGACTTGTATGAGCCATGCACTTATGTGGGTATATCACATGTATTGGGGGGAAGGCTGCATTTGACGAAGTGGGTGCACAGGCACTACGGATATAAGGGTGTAACTATATGGAATGGGATATGGTAGGATGATGGAATGTGTGGTATTTTTATCAGTGTACTAGGGCAAGTCAGTGGCGGTGGCACCAGGAGGAAGGTCAAGGGGTGAAGAAACGTCACATCGGGGCAACGAGGTCAATAAGAAGGTCAGTCGAGGTCAATGGAAGAAACGACGAGGTCATACGAAAGGCAGGACCAATGGGGTGGACGATGGCCAAAGACGAGAAGCTTGGGGTCAAGCTTCCCCAACAGGGGGGAGTATGTTGCGAATGTGCCATTCTGGTACAGTAAGCTAGTCTTCCCGCCCATGGACGATTCGAATTTGGCGCAAACAAACGGATTAGCGGCGGCCTTGACGCTCAAAACAAGGTCGTAAATATAGAACAGTGGACAATGGTCGGCGGACATCAGGTGGACAACACTTGGGTCGAGTGGCAGATACGGGGCCGGGGTCGGCGTGAACGGCACGAGCGGTGCCTATGCCGAGTGTGGTGAGCCTGGACGGAGCACGTGCTGCCGTCGGGACATACTCGCCGCCTCAGCATTGGGCCTCGCCGCGACCTCGAGCCCAGCGGGTGGCGTTCACGTGCGCCAGACGTTGACCAGCGACCACCTCGGAGGAGATCGAGACCAGCGGACAGGGGGCGCTCGAGGACGAACCAGATGGCGCTCGTTACCAGTGAAGACCCCGAAGGATGTGACATGATTGGAGGATTGAGGATGATGATGACCCGCCTTTTGGTGCACTGTGCCTGATTTTGTACAGCTTGGTCAGTTACAGTTAAAGAAAGGAAAGATTCAGTTGTTTTCGAGTTTGCGTTGTGTTTTGGTGAGGAAGACCAGGCGTACTGTGCTACGGACGACGACTTCCGGCGACGTAGTGCGACCGACGATTTCCGTCGGGAGGAAGATCAGTGCTGCCGACGATTTCCGTGCGGGCGATCCGATCGGCGTGGGAGTTCGACGATTTCCGGCGAGCGACCACGTTCTGGTGTTCAGGTGTGGCGGTGTTGGGCGACGAGGAGCAGCGGAGAGTTGGTGTTGGAGTGCAGGTAAGAGGGGTCAGTGAGGTTGGTGAGGGCTTTCTTTAGGCATAGCCCCTTACCGTTGGAGCGCTGAGGGCACGTCTCTGGTCCACGGGTACCATCGAGAGGAAGGAGCGTGTGCAGACGAGGATATTTAGGGTTTCTTAGGTTACCCAATAAATCTAAGTGGCGGCATCGTACTAGGTTTGGGATAGGCAAGGTTAGGTTACGGATATACGCATAGCCGGCGTATAGTTATAACATAACAAAACAACAGTGGGCATAAGTGGAAAATTGACGGATTTACTTATTCGAGGATTATATTACAGAAAATATCCAAGTCCTGATGGCTGTACTCTCATTTCGCATTTAGTTATAAATTCTGATGGCGCCAGGTTTACTATACCAAATGAGGATGCGTACAAAGTTTTAAAAATTGTGTGAAGATGACACTTTGACAAAGTCAGACAAATATTGAATGGCAATAAAGATTTTTCGGCTAATATTTTTTCAATTTTTTGCTGAATTCAAAGGCAACAGCTGCCGAACTAAAACGCTGCTCAAATATTGGCTTTGTTGCTACCAGAAAGGAAAAGATGAAATGAAATACAGGAAAAGATAAAATGAGTGACAGAAAGCCATCGGCCAGATCGTACAGGCTGGGAGAAGCGTGCTTGTGAAACACTGTCTCCTGCTTGGAATGACAGCTGAACTAGCACCTTTGTTTTGTTTTTGTGTGCCATAGTGTTCAGGTATTCAGCACTTTGGGTTGTGGGTGCCTCGTTCCTGCCGTGTGACTGGACAGTGGCAAAGGTGACGGCTGTTTCCCGACACATTTCTCCTTTCTCGCCTTTGCCTCTGTCGCCCACATGCGAGGGCTGTGGGACTGTTTGAATTGTAGCTGGTATTTCCTCAAATATTATACTTTCGGCGCAATTAATTCTGGTAGATGCAGTAGGTTAATTTTAGCCGCCGGCTTCATACCACTCCAAGTTTTCCCGCGGCGGTGGCAAAGTTCACAGGGAAATGCGTCGTAGTAGCACAAAAGTCGTTCGATCAGATGGGTTTATAAACGGTTTCCTGACAGAACAGGACAGAGTGACCTAAAATGTGCTGCACTGACGACAAGGTGAGCCTCGCCAGGTTGTTTTATTATTTTAACGATAGCATCTTAGTTAAGCTGCCTACACAGAACAGGCTTGCACCGAGGGGCAAACGACGTTGGATGATTTGTGGTGCCTGCAAGGTGACATAGTTGGGCGAAATAGATCAAATGTTTTTATGTTAGTTTTTCCCTTTTCTCCAAGCGCAAGACTCTTCGTGCTTGTACAACTGGATTCGATTCCGTTACTTTTCATCTCTCTTCAGTGCTGCGTAGGAGGCCACATTAGAATTTGACAGTCGTACATTCTCTGGTAAGCCATCGGTTGCGGCAGAAAGCGCTATCGCAGTAGCAGTTTTGTCAGTTGTTCCAATCGATGACGGCCTCTGACTGGTCGATCTCTACAGCGGTACTTCGACCAAAACTACGTGCAGTAATTCGACATGGCTCTGTATGGAATCTTACGACTGAAACGTATGCATCTGCTGAATTAATTGTCCTCGAGAACACACCCCTCACTCTGTTTTGCCTGGCTCGATATCCTGTTTTCTGGTATGAAGGAAGCGTAAGTAACATCTTGTGGGCAACGTCTGACAATGGTTGCTGTGAGCGATCCTTTTCATATTCACAAATTCATGTGAATTTTCGTCATTTATATTTGATTCGTTCATATAAAAAAAGAAGGACCAGACCTGGATTACTAGCGATAAGTCACTTATTTTTTCCTAAATTCATCATCTGAGGGATGGAATATAAATATGCTTTTTTCTACTCTTCAGAGGGGGGGGGGGGGGGGTTGGTCGATTTATGAGACTCAAGAGGGACAGAAGATAAAACATGCACGAGTCGACCCTTGCCAATCTTTCACCGTAGCCCCCAGAAACGTGTACCCCTTACTGCACATGAAATAAGTGCGCCATTTTAAAAACTTTCAAACACATAGTTGGCATTCCAGTAAAATATTTTTCGAGTTAGCTCGGGAGAAACTTTATTGAGAAAAAGAAATAAAAAAATTTGCAACAGTGAATACCCGCAAAGAGCACATTTCGCACCAGACATACTTATTTACTTGAATCAATGACAAGACGCTCAGGGGACTGAAGTATGAGGTGTCTCATTATGGGTACTTTGAAGGAAATATCTGGGAGAATCACTGTATCAACCCCAATGAGGCAGAAGGTCAAACTGACGGCGGCTCGTAAGCCCCAGCAATTTTTGTAGGAAAGGGTTGCTGCTCAAAAGAGGACTTGCAATCCAAATATTGAAACTGACAGGCAATTTTGCCGAAATGATACCACCAATGCTCTGCACCAACGACCCACTTCGGCGGCAACGGATTCAGAAAGTGACGACAACAATATAAGTAAGTCTGTGTATATTGTGCCAAATCACATTAACCAATCATAGCTTGCACGAAGTAATTGTTTCCGTCCTTTCCTATGGCTAATCACAGCAGGGTTCTGAAAAGGTCAACATCAACTGAGGTTTCTATACATTTGCGACTGTTCATAACACTTTTCTTGGTACCATACATCAGATGTGATCACGTGTGACATGGAGCAGATATACCAATGCTCCTACTACAATTATCCCTTCATCATCATCATGGTTTACTCTTGGCCAAACATTGACAGTGCACTTTAAGACCAGAAACATGCAGGGCTATAGAACGTAAAAAAGAAAGAGAAGATAGAATTACGGAGTCTGTGAAATATGCTCACGAAACCATCTAAAAGTGCCCCAGGCTACATTCAACGGCACATCATTCCAGAGAGATATTGAAGAATGCAAAAAACACTGCTTATACGATTCCAGATTATGACGTGGCACAATAAGATGGTGATTAGTCTCGGCTAATCGATTAATGGCACGAACAGTGGCATCTTTATGAATAAAACGAATGTTACAAAAATCATGGTGGCCGTGATAGAATTTATAAAACTGGCACAGTTTTAATCGCTTCTTACGTTCATATAAAGATGACCAGCCAGACAGTTTCAAAGCGTCATCATAAGAACTCGTAAAATTGTTGGACATGAAATGGACGGCAGATAATCTGTTACCAACATGACTTCAACTAAATTGGCCTGTGGAAACTGCCACCGCTGCGCCATTTCCTTCTCAGGTAGACAAGATACGTATACGTACCTACACCTTTATCATCAATTTGTTAGGCCCTAGATCCATTCCACTTTGCCTCCTAAATGCAAATCGGCACGGATCCTTGCGAGTTCACAGCCTGTTCTTGATCGCAATCTGATTCTGGCGCGTAGAGTGCTGTAGCTAATCAGATTTTTTTACTCTCCCTCCTTAGTATTCACTGTCCTTAAATCAGGAGCCCATGCATGTTTGCGCTGCTTACAGCTCTGCACTGCTCGCGCGCTTGTTAGATTAGGAGAAGATTCGGGGAAGGGGGGAAGAGGGAGGGGGCAGGGATTCGAACCACTAGCTGTAAGATATTTACATGAGTGATGTAATAAAATGGGCAAATAAGCAATGGAGCCTTAAATTTGTTTTTAAGGTTTTCATGAACCGTATACTGAAGCTTATTTTGGTGCTGTCCCCTTACCAAGTGCAGTAGTGTACCACAGCCTAATTTGTTGGTTGCTTTTTTCCTTGCTTCACTTGCTTCACCTTGCTCTTTTCAAAATGAGCATGATTCAAACTCACAAACTCACTTACATTCGATATGCACGTATCGATTTCTGAAACACACCCACTTGTTTGAAAAAGGAATCGAAATCTAAAATGATTAACTAAGATCGTGAGTTTGAACAATAAACACCTAAAGGTTGAAAATTAATCTCCTGCTGGCACAGTGGCTTTAGCAACTGTCAGCTTGTAAGAACTTAATTATGCATGGCATGCAATATATTTGTGACTGGTAAGATCACAGAAACTGCCATATCCGCTGTATTTGATTTGATCCCTCGAGGATTTTGTTGCGACAAAAATATGTCCTAGGTAGTTCACTCGGCTACTCTGATGTTCTCCAATGAGCCCATGTCTTATCGCAGCCATTACATTTAGGTGGCATCGGGGCGCCAGACGGTGAGACTACCATAGCTAGCCTGCGGTTGTTTTGGATGAAAAGGCTCAGAAGTACCCGCCACCACCCCGCCTGAGCTCTTTGCGCGAAAATTGGTTTCAATGCAGTGGAACGAGTCGGCGGCCTTCCCTTCTTGCTTCAGTGCAATTTTTCAGTTGCAACGCTCAATCTGCCGATCACAGCTTTTTATGCAGAAATTCTAAATGTTTATCATTGGGTTAGGAACTCCGCAATTCGTGAAGTTGACTCGGCGGAGGTGTTGGCAGCGCAGCTCGATTGCAATCACCGCTTCCTCTTGATTGGGGAAAGAGTGTTTGTAACGACTGGTTACAGGTAGCGTCCTGAGTCAAGAGCGCAAATCCATTGATCGCAATCAGGGTCAACTTTCGCTGCCAAGAGCGCAAATCTTTGTTTGGTTTTCACCTCTCCGCGCTGACCATTGCCAAAAAGAAAAACTCGCCGCCGCGTAGCGTGTGCTGTGTGTGGGAGCCATCGAAAATTCAAAATTACGGCCTTCCTTACAAAGTTTTGAGCGAGCATACCACGAAAAGTTTAATTTGCTTGAAAATGCGTGAGAATCAGGTCCAATGCTATGTTTTTTTGTCAATCTGCACCCGCTTCCGAGAGAGACGGGATTTTAAAGTCGTACGGACGATGAGTCGTATGTGCTGCGAGTCTTCTAGACGTCTGTTTACTTGTTCAACTTCAACAGGGCTCAGTATATGTATCTCGTTGATGCCATTCGACATCACTTAAGTGTACAGCGTTACCGCATAGGCGGTAAATCTTGACAACAATAAGATGCAACAGATGCACAAAAGCGAGTGCACGACGAATGATGACAAACTGTGTTGTACAAAAAAGGGTTAAAACCCTTTTCTGTATAACACTCTGATAGCTGAAATCCTACCGTCGGCTCAGGTTCGTTAACTAGCACACCGCCACTTCGGCACTATCGCTTTTACTTTTTCTCAACAAAGCAGAGAAGGATCGACCGCACAGTGCAACTCCCACCTTCCCACTGCCATCAGCATCCAATAGACTCATATAGTTAATGAAATAGTGAAGGAAGGTCAAGAGGTCGGTGGGTGCTCGTATGGGAATGTCCAATACCTTGAGTTTGAGGAGCGGAGCGGCAGCTGCTATAGGGTGGAAAGTCGAGCAAGTTAAAGGAGATACGTAAGGGTGCTCGGCCAGGAATTCTTGGGACGGGAAAATGTTGTTCGTATTTTCGTTGCGAGAACCTGGTTGTAAAATCTGGTGGTAAAATACTGCGTGGGTTGAACTAGTGTTTGTCGGGCGGTCGTCGGCGTGGGAAATGAGCGTGGAAATGGAATTGTTTGTGTATGAGATGAGAAGAGGCGATGTCCGATTTTCTGTGCTTATGGTATACAGACCATACCTTGCCATTAGTACTTTACATTACAAATTGATCATCCCATTTGAGATCTGTCGTCCATAGACTTCAAAAGCAGTGGCGGACATTGACCATGACTGGGCACATGAGGCCAAGAGGGTCGAAGGCCTTATAAATAAAGCTGAATACTGACCGCTTTGTAGGCTCACCTTCGATGACAGGCTCTGCGTGGTTGATCAAGATCATATTAGAACCAGTGTCCCACTTTATGCGCAAGACCTTCATTTGAGCCGCTTTTGCTCGGTCCACTTCTGAAATTGCTCTGAGGAATTCTTGATCATTTGAGTTCCACTCTCGCAGATTCATTGATGCTTCAGCGAAAAGCTTCTTTGCGACTTGATAGAAATCGATTGCATCAGCTCTTCATTGCACACCTGTGATCATGTTGACTTGTATTTACCTTGCTACCGAGCTGCCACGGAGTTGCATGGATTCGGCTGAGCTCGTTACTGAAAGTGAGCAATACGCCCAAGCAGAGATCAAATACGATATGGCGATCGCTGATATTGGTTGCTTTGAGAATCGGATGACACTTGAAAGTGTTTCCCGAGCAAGCGCCATTATTCAGGGATAAAAAGAATTTTTATTCCCTCGAATAATGCCACTCGAAACACAACTCAAAAACCGAAAGAAACAAACTCCAACGCCATATTACGGTTCCGGGACGGTTCCCCCTTCCAATTACTGGATTGGAGGTTCGCTCGTCCCTTCCCTGGACTTGCGAGACTTCTTTCTCTTTGGTTGGTCGCCGTTCCGATAGTTCTCAGTCCATCACTCGCTTGGCCCCGTAGGGGGCGAAGTTGGTGGCGTCAACTTGTCGAAACGTTTAAACATAGTATCGATTCTCTTGACAAAGACTGCCCACCAACTCCTGGGTACCGGGTTTGTTGGACCCGCCTGCTTTCGCTGGGTGGGTACCAACCTCAGCGGCACCTCCCCACCCCCCTTCCCGAACCCGCTGTTCCGCCACTGGGGTTGTCGCCGCTTCATTCGCCTTCGGAACCGCACGATTAATCATTCCCCGCAAGGTATCCAGGTGAAAAATCACTTGTCCGCCACCCATCGAGTAGATGGCCGCAAAGAACTGACCAACCAGTACCGTAACATGTCCAACCGGCAAACCAGGGGTGCTCTATTTGGGTGCTGGAAAGAGCTGCTGTTTCGATGAAACGCGATTTCTCGATTTCTTTTTTCTGGACTCCATATCCAACGCTTTGAACTGATCGATTCGAGAAATTTGATTTGTTCTCTATGGATAGGAAGAAGAAAGGTTATACCTAGTTTCAGTAGGACAATATCTACTCTAGGCATTATACTTGGGAGTTGATGACTTATTGCCCCAACACGGTCGAGGTGAATCATGTCCCTTTTGCACACCCCACCCACTTCGACTTGGATGGATTTTCCTACCATAGTTCAGAAGAGTAGTGGTAAAGTTTACTGCAGGGTATTACATAGACCCTAGTCCTTTGGAGCTAGGTCCTGTAATGGAGTCCCACTCTTATAGTCTCAGGGGTTCCGCTCTGGTGAGTTAAGGTAGGATTGACTTCATAAGCCTCAAGGCAATGCCGAGAACGCCTGAAATCGGGCGACCGCATAACCCTACTAGGCGTTGCCAAGAGGACTGCGATCTTGGACTCATGTAATCCTGTGACATTGCCATAGGACCTGTAGTCAGCTTGTCTAGCTTTACCCTATCTTACCACTTGGCCTGGGCCTATGGGGATTCAGTTTCTAGCATCTACCTCGAAGAGGTACTAGACTAGGTCTTGAGACACCGACACATGCGCGTCATTTTACGCATTAATGGGCAGCTTAGAGCGAGGCTCCTCACTCTATACCTTTGAATCACGCTTAATCATCATGGATTAATGAATTCCCCCTGGTATCCCTGACCTTAGGAAGCGTGCGGCTAGTGCTCCGCCCTTCCGAGCCCATAAGATCTTTCAGAGCTCCGATTAACTCAGGAAATCCAAAACGAACGAAGTTGGCAGTTGCGAACAGCCGTTTTTTACCTAGTGGGCAAGCCCACTGGTTATACGTTTTAGACCGTAGATCCCCGCTATACAGGGTTCGCGTCTAAGCTTTCTACAAGTATTTTTACTAGCGTCTGTTCCGTGTCAAGCGTGTCCATCCAAAGTCAAGTCCATTATCCGATTCGTGATTTCGCTTCACAATCGCACTATCGCTCCTCTACCAAACGATTACAGGGTATCGCGCAGTGGGCTTTTATTATAATGCCCGAACCGATGACTGCACTCCATTCTGAGCGCTCAATGACCGAGCTGAGCTTATTCCGAGGTATGGGAAGTTCTGCCAAGGTCGCTACTAGGCGCTTGGTGACTTCTCCGCAGGCTCCGATAAATATCAGATGAACGGTAACTACGTAACCCCAGTCACGAACTAAGTCGCAAGCTAGGTTGTCACCTAGGGGAAAGTGGCCGTCCACTAAAGGATGGTCCTCTTTCAACATAAAATTTTCAGCATACTTGGCGTATTTACAGCATTCTTGCTGACGCAAGTTAGTGAACCAAGATACTGATACTTCAATTATATATATCCGTTTCGCCTGCTTATCTATCAATACGATATCAGGACGATTATGTCCTAATTTTCTAACAGTTATCAACGGATGATCCTAAAAGAGATCGTAACGTTCATTGGTTCTTACGCCCTCGATTCTCTGTCTGAAGTGAGGGGATTCTAGCACGCACTCAATAGGGATACTATTGTACAGACAGTGCCACGCCGTTATGCCGCTTGACCATCAAACCAGGCCGCCAGTGCAGACATAGCGATAACACGTGTTCAGCCGTCTCGTTTCTTAGACGAGCCGTAAGGTCAAACAATTCAACCTGCACGTTTAGTCTGTTCCAATATGCATTGGATGACCCTTCAATAACAGCTAGCCTTCTTGCGCGGCCACCTTATTGCTCACAATTCCAGAGCTAAGGAGTCCTTTACGCAACCAAGCAAATCTATGGCTCAAGTCAAGGTCCTGGTTTCGAAACAGAGGTGCCACCGTTTTCAGCGAAAGCAAGTCTCGATACTTCGACTCCTGAGACTTCTCGCGGAGTCTACTCACTATTTCTCTGGCCGCGTCAGTGGGTCTGCTAAAGACCATTTCTAACACGACGTTGGACTCCTCTTCTGTACTTTCGCGCACAGTGAGAGTCAGCTGCTTAGGATCATAGATCACCTCGAGCGTCACATCCAATCCGCACTCTTTTAGCACATCCTGAAAGCCACTGACGATAGTTCTTTTCTTTCGTTTAGTCAACGCTTGCATCAAGGAGAAACAGGGCTTGAGCTCACTGGTCATAGCGATATAACAGTAAGTGTGAACTATTGACTCGTAGAGTGCCTGTTCAAACGAGCTCAGACTTAGGCCTCCCTTACTCGTGTCTAGGTACAGTCGTGCAACCAAGCTGGATCTATGCCGAACTTTAATTAGCACGAGCAAGGTACGAACGGCCTCGTCTAATTTCCTCGCATCACGAACAAAGGAAGTGAACTTCCCGGCTCCTAGTCTTATGTTCGAGAAATAGTACCTAGAGCTAGAGATCATTCGCTAAAGGCTGCCATCAATTCCAATAGTTCTCAGGACAAATCGTATATAACGTTACTCATGCGAAACACTATCAAATGCTTTAGCAAAATCGATCCAGCAGACACTGAGACCAGGGTCACATCGGTATTTCGCATCTATGACTATGTTACGATCCAATAAATGAGCTAGGGTGCAGCCTCATACGCCCTTTTTAAGTTCTACCTGATTTCGTGGTAGACCCGTATCGTAACGCCCGATATCTTCTTGAATCCACCACGTGATGATTCTCGTTATGAGCTTATAGCAAGTATTCAGGCACGCTATGGTTCGATAATTCCCCGGATCATTCTGGTCCCTAGTTCCCTTGTAGAGCGATACTGCTCTACCTCAGGAAATCCATCTCGGGAGTTCATGGCTTTCATCCTGCCGAAGCATGAGCGAAAAGCTCTAAATTCGCTACGCTAAGAAACTTCCAGCAGAAGTTATGAATACCTACGGTCTGGCCCAGTTGCTTTCGAGGACCTGGCTTTACCGCATACTTGACGCCAAATCGCGAGCTCATTTCTGGGCTCGTACGTTTGGTCGCCCTCCCGATGGGGAACATTCTTATCGCAACTTACAGCCCAACTCTCGGTCATCCGATTACTGATATAGGACTTATCAATACCTATAATATTACTCCAGTAATCCCGGACAGCGTCAATGGAAACGGGTTGCCCTTCGTCTTTCTTACGAAGCGACTCCAAGATTGGTGCCCATCGAATTCTCTAACGTTCGTCTTCCTTCATTTTGACTCTTAGAAGCTTTTTACACTTCTCCAGGTGCAAGACTAGATCGTAGTATAAGACGTACATATCTTGCATGGATCGAAGCTTATGCCTCTTGCCGAAGACTCGACTTAATTGCTTGAGATTACTTTCCTGTGTCTGAGTTAGGAATTTTGGATTAGAGTCTGAATCTTATTACGATTCTCTTCTAACCACTCTTTGATAGTCTCTAGGGTCCTCGATTTGGTGAGTGTATCGGTAATTGTTTTTGCAACGGAATACACCGCACAATTTAACTGAGTAAAACTCCTAAAGGCATCCCGAGACCTTGGTAAGATCGTTTCTTGGATCCAATCATTACCGAACTTAATCAACCGATCCAGAACACGGCTATGTCTAAACGGCCTAATCGGTGGGCGATAGCTGCCTTTCCTGACATTGTCAAGGACCGATTGACACAGACTGGCGAAATTATCGTATTCAATCTCGGACATGGATATCGCTGGCGGCTTTTCGTCTTGATCACGGGTCCTCGGGCTCGTTGAAGCTCTAGCCGGACCGAACGAATCGCCTCCATTATTCTCTGCTAGGGCTGGTAACACCAGACCCTCTGACTCACCGACAAGAGGAAGTTCCCTTGATGGATTAATCCGAGAGGACCCCGCCGGCAGACTGGCTCTCCTTAGGACTTAATATCGAGAGGCTAAGGGAGAAACTATACTTCAGTTTTCTCGTTCAGTCGCAGTTCCGTGCGGAGATCACCGCAGTCTCCGCATCTGAAACTATACTTCCGTCGTGCGGAGTTGTGACTGATGTGCGCAGGCGCAGATGAGAGACGGAAAAACAGAACAGAACATTTCAAACTTTTTGCGATTCAGTCTCTGTTTTTCTAAGTAATTTAGAAAAAATATTATTTAATCAAAAAGCAGAAATGTCTGACTCAGAAGAGAATTTACTACTCAAAAAGGCAGTTTCGATTTTGTAGCAGGGCCGAAAACGAAAGCGGCGTGAACGACGATGGTGCGTGAATCCGTTCAATGAGTCCCGTAAAATTAGACGGTTTCACAATGCCGCAAATTTGACATTTTCTTATTATTGTTTCCTTTATTAAATGCATCCATACGTTATGAATCACATCCAAACGGATGATATTGAAGACTGATTTTGGCGGCAGAATATTTCGATAAAAACGCACCCTTTACGTACTATTTTTGGTAAAATAGAGTTCCGGCCTTTCAAAATTTTTCAACGAACGGAGTCTGACGGGTTTCGCAATCATTGAAGCCAAGTTGAACAGCAGGCTTCTCGGTAGGCTATACTTACGGGACAAAGTTTGATTCCCAGACGAAAGGAGATGCGAAGGGGCTGCGGAGCTTTTCCGCGAACACTCCGCACGAAACTGAGATTGAACTGAGACTATGGTTTGCAACTATACTCCTGGACTGATCTCGCGCGAACTTCGCACGAACTTCGTGCGATAAAACTGAAGTATAGTTTCTCCCTAAGTTCAGGTCTACGACTAGTCTGGCTGGCGCCTGTACTTCGCGGGTAGATTATAGGTTCTCCCTCACTTCGAGGAACACCTTGCATATCGACAGTCGTTTACTCGCTTTGCGCTCTCCCAACGACTGGGGTCTCTCTTTGCTGCGTGTTGCTCATCGCTTCTCTTGCGATTTCGCCCCGTCGTTCTCTTGTTCAGATCTATTTCTTTCTGATCTATACTTTTAAACTAACGCTTAAGCAGATCTTACAGCATAAGACACTTTTCCTTCAGCAAATAGAACGTCCCAGACGCTTTTCAGCCGTTCACTGTCAACCTTTCCAGTTGCCTGGGAGGTGCAGCTGTTACCAGCTGCCACCAAGGCGACGATGTCGGCATTCGTCCAGATATTCTTACGTTGGGATCCACGATCGCCCGCTTGGCTAGCAAGCGGAGCAACGCTCAGGCTAGCGCTCGCTTGACGACTAGCGTCTTCCTTCGAAGCTTGACTACTAGTTCCGGGCTAAGACCCTTCTCCAGTTGTTGCTGAGCTGTGATCGCGCGCAGCTGGGTTATTTGAAGCCATACTCGGGGCTTTTCTCAGTTTTTTTACTCGTTCCCTTGTCCGTTTCCCCCGCGTTTCACCCCACGGGTACTGGGTCCAGAACGAGTTCGTACATTTCAGTCAGTTTTTCCGCTGGCATATTCTGCGCCGCCTTCTTTGCTGTCCGAGGGCGATTTCAAAGTCAGGTTCTCCAGTGCGGCATACCGATTTTCTGTTGTTTTACGCTTCGGGGCATAGAGATTACGAACCCCTTGGCTAACTGCCAGGCCCTATAGGTGGAAGGACGAGAGAAAAGGGCACTGCCCAATCACAGATTGTTTAACGTGGCCGTAGGCGTTTTCGTCGCTGCGCTTACCACCACGGCATCGAATTGGCTCTTATGCCCAGGTTCGATAGCTGCTTGTGCAGGCTTCGATAGTTCTAATACCTGATATCAGGGTACCGGTACTCATGCGAGTTCGTGAGTCTATCTTCTATCGAGATACTTCGATTGGGCTCCTAGATAGCTCGTTTTCGAGTACCAGTTCTACTAGATTGCCGATGGCTTACAATATATTCTGATCCCGAGGGTCATCCAGTCCTCGGATCATACTCAGGATCCCACTCGGTCAGCTAACCTATAATTAGCCAGACGGGTCCGCATAATATGTAGCCCAGAGGCTAGAACACCCCCAGCTACCCACCTTCCGCATTTTTTTGCTTTACGATTGGTCGGCTGGCTTCCGTGATTCAAGGTACTTGTGCTGAGGTCTTCTCTGTCCCCTGAAACCGCCTCCACGATTTCCACGAAAACCACCGCTTCCGCGATTTCCTCGAAATCCACCAATTTGACCTTTTAATTTGATTTGATCGATCTGATATGTTCTATAATAGAACGTTTCTGAGTACTTCTTCTATAAAAACCTCTCGCGGTTTCCTATCTAGGTATATAACCTATATTTCTTGGTGGTAACTCATTTACTACAAAAGTATTTTTAGGCTTTTACCACTTCTTACAGGCTATATCTTTTTCTCGGAATCTAGCTATCGCGGAGTAAACACTGTAACTATTGTATTTCAACTAAACTCCTTGTCATCATATTATATCTACCATATATTCCTTTCTATATGCTTATTCTGTGGATTTCTTTCATAGAGGTCAGTTCAGCTAATTTTTCTTGTTTCATAGTTCTTATTGAACTATCTAGGTTTCCCATGTTTATATATATGGGTCTGTTCTGCTATTTTTTCATATTTCATAGCTCCCTGCTAAACTATGTTTCTCTTGAGTTCCTGAACTTGCTATATTCTTAAAGTCCTTTCTTGTACTTATTATACACCTAAAGCTCTCTGTTGGACTCATTATATATCATATGCTTGCTAAGTCTCTTTCCTGAGCTTATAGCATATGTCTTTGTATTCGTTCTGGCCCACTGGTAGGTTTTACCTACTAGCGTTTCCTCCCTAGAACCTCGAAGAGGTACGAATACGTCTCTAGGGTGCTTCTTGCAAAACGAGTGCTTCTACATGGGCCATCCTGATATCCTTTCCTACTCCCGTATAAACAAACCAGTGCAGCCCAGACCAGTCCCAAAAAAAATTGGTTCAAACGAATAAATGTACCTGGCAGTGCCACCCACACAATCACTCGCGATCGAAGGTCGCCCGCGCACCTGAACGCTATACGAGTAGAAACCTGTCCTAGCCGTACGTACAAACAAACAGGTTCTGACCTTGCAACCAAAACAACACAGATGAGGAAGTGGAGCACCGAAACTCCCCAAACAAAGCCGAAATAAGGCTTGGATTTCAAACTGACCACCAAGGAATTACTTGTCACCTTAGGATTACGCCAATATAGATCACAAGGCAGTTGTGGTCACCTTGAAACACATAACACCTCGGCTATCAGAAAAAAAGCAAAGAAAAAAATCGCGTCACAACGATCGAACATCCCGCCAGTACAAAGAGCCAAAACGAAGCGGCCCCCAGAATATGTGAAGGTGCCAGGGGATGATACGGGTTACTTACATAACAAACCATTGGCGTTATCTGGAAGGGGTTCTGGACGAGCATACGGAGTGCGGTATTGAGGACGTCGGGTGGTAAATCGGTGGGACATGACGAGCACCCGCACAGCACACGTTTACGTGCTATCCACTGAGGTCACGAATAATCAGACCACACAAGAATTCAGACATTCGCCGCGCACACGCAGACACCAGTCAGCGCGCGCGCTAAACTCGAATAGGCAATTCATCAGCTGCAGTCAACCTCACTGCACTTATATTCGAGACCTCGTTAGTATCAGGTCTACTCAAATGGCTCTAAGCGCGTCCTGGGTGCGCCAAGTCATATTGAGGCAAGCGGCATTATCCGATAATGAATTGGCTTGGAACTAGCCTATGGCTAGTATATTCAGCCTACGATTATATTTATATGTATAGGCCTGATAGGCAAGGTCCTAAGATAGGTCTTATTCTCTTATAAAGAGTTTTCCGCCCTGTAAAACCAACCTTAGGGTGAAAGATAAGAGTATAACTACTGAAGTCAGACGGAGACGACAGTACACATAGTATATATCTCATATCTCGACAGTACATATATAGTATATATACACTCAAAACTGCTTATGACAAGGAGTAAATAAGCCCGCTGGAAATTTATAACATTGCGGTATAGAAAGTGCAGTCTTCTTCTGATTTATAGGTCCAACTCCTTGAGAAGATGTACATGGGGAGGCTCGAGCAGACAAAAGCAGGAACTTCGCGGCTGACACAAGTCAGGCGGCAATGCAAACGAGTCGTCATAGTCTGCGAGTGCGGTTAATCGCCTACTGCGTCGAGAATAGCCGCGAGAAGCCGCCCCCAAGGGTGAAAAAAAAAACCTTTATTAGTTTTGGGCCGCTCCCTCTAATAAAAAGCAGTAGAGTGCTATATAAAATTAAGGGAGGGGAGGGGAGCACAATCGTTGTGCGGCCCTCCCCTAAGCTCACTTCACCACTACCCACAACACCTGCCCCGCCCCCCCCCCACCATCACATGCACAGGGACACGCCCCTTCACCTCCCCCCCCCCGCCGGGGCTCCAGCTCTCCTACCTATAACCGCTCACCAACCCCATGTCCTACCAAACACACCCAATTTAAACACACCTGCTGTATCCCCCCCACAAAGACAACCCACCCCACCCCCTCCATACCCTTCCTTTCTTTTCCTCTCTCTCTCACCACAAAAAGCACACACAAACAACTCTCTCTCCCCCCCCTTTTTACACCCCCCCCCCACACACACACACACAAAGAAACAATATATACTACACCACCCCCCCCCACACTCTTTTTTTTTTCCCCCCCCCCCCACACCCCCCCCCCCCCACCCACCACTATCCATCATACGCCCCCCCCCCCCCCCACAAACCACACCTCTTTGTCTGTCTCTCGCCCCCGCCCCCCCCCTCCCTCTTCTCCCCACACCCCAAACCTTCCCCCCCACACGAGAAAAGCCCATGCGTACCCCACCACCCGCGCTCCCTCTCCCTCCTTACTCTCCCCCCCCCCCCCCCTCACTCCGCGCGGGCTCTTTTCTTTTCGTTGGAGTAAGAAAGTACCGTCGCCCCCCCGGTGGATGCCCCCCCAAAAATAAAAATCTGTTCTGTTCTTCTCTTTCTTTTCTGCCCCCCCCGGAGCATAGTTACAAAAACCACCTTCCTCTCTTGTGGGTGGGGGCAGGCCGGCACTCCCCTCCCCCTCTAACAACAACCTCTCCCCCCCTCCTATTCCTGCTCTCCTCCCCTTCTGCCCCCCTCCCGCCCCACAACCCTCCTCTCTCTGCGTCGCTCTTCCTCTCTACACAATAAAAAAAAAAAAAAAAGATAACCCCCCCCTCCTTATACTCTTTTTTTTTCTCTACAAAAAAAAAAACAAATGAGATCCCCCTCCCGCGCGGGGGGGGGGGGTGCTCGCGCCGCCCGCCGCGCGCCCGCCCCCCCCCCCGCCCCCCCGGGCCCCCCCCCCCCGCCCACCCCCCCCCGCCCCGCCCCCCCGCCCCCCGCGCCCCCCCCCCCCCCCCCCCCCCCCCCCCCCCCCCCCCCCCCCCCCCCCCCCCCCCCCCCCCCAGAGGCCGCCTGAGTTCGCGCGTTGGCTGTGTACGCATCCACTGGTATATAACAGCTCCGGGAAAAAACAATGGACCATAATTGGACGTTCAACGTACAGAACACTACTGTAGATCAAGTCATTCTGTCTTTTACTACTTGGCGTTTTTCAGGCAACTTATCTGTACCCATACGGTATAGTACTAAAATCTTGGTATGCAACACGCTTGTCGTAGGTGATTCTATATACTTTCTTACGTACAACGGTCACAACATTCCGGTCAATTGTCCGTTCGATCCGTTGAATTCGAATCTCGGTTTGTTGCCTATCTTTGCTTCGAACAAAAGCAAACACTTTTTTCCGTAGAGCTTTAAAGTTGATGGCTGCTGAATTCGACTCATTGATGGCAAATCCTTTCACCTTTGTGAACACTTTTTCTTTTTCCTCCTTTGTGCTCCATACTTTGCACGCATAGTGCTTAGGTCCTCCACTGACGAGCTCAGTAATGTAGCTTCAAATCCCGTGATCTTTCTCCAGTTCGTCTGTCATCTCTCCTAAATAAAAAAACAATTCTTATGACAGAAGTACCAAGTTAATTGCTATATGGAAACCTTCCCATACCTAGGTAAGTACCCAGCGTGGGATGGTAAATATCGTGGGGCGATCAATATAAATAATGGAGTCCTGCAACATAGGGTGTACCTCAGCAATAAAAGGTTAATATAAACTATTGGATTAAGACCTTACAGTATCAAAGTAAAGTACTCTATCTTGTAGCTTTTCAATGTAGCTGTACAGTTTCAAGCGAGCCTGCGCAGTGGTGTAAGCAGCGATAACAGTATTCGTGTTTGCCAGAACTTCCACAAAGTCGTTTTGCATGGTATAAGTTACGGAAATCATTTCGTCATTGACAAAGCGAACAGATTTCGTAGATACTGCTGGATCAAATACTAAGTTGAAAAATATGGCAGGATCAATGAAATACTCAGTCTTTGATTGTTGGCTGCGCTGACCAAACTTCCCCCAAAAGCTGCAATGAGAAAAAATATAAAAAAGCAGCCCCCCAGATAACTATATTGTATCTGTAAGCGCACCTATTCAAGCAGAGCTTTGCAAGAGCTCGTAATCCTGGATTTTTCAGCATTCGTTCGATTCGTAAGGTAATACCTTCTCGTTTTCTCCATTCTTCCAGAAATGCGATTTTTTTTTCTTCAGTATCGCACTCAGATGGCCAGCCATCAGCCTCTTGTTTGATACGTAAAAATTCGTTGATGTATGCTGTGAAAAGCCCGCCGTCTGGATTCAACGCTGGATCATACTGTTCAGTCTCCTCAAAATGCCAAACCTGTAAAACGAAAACTCATTGAATTTACGGAAGCATTGCTTGCCATTATCAGAATGTAAACGTAGACATCCCGTTAAAGTCATCTACCTCATATGTTTCAAGGATGCGATAACCCAGCTCCAGCGCTTTCTTTAGTTCCAATGTTACCCAGCTCCCAACCAATGCGCGCTCATCGGCTGAATGCTGACAGGGGTCTTGCTGTTGGGAGCCAGCACAAGTTGCACAAAGTGGAAATAGCAATTTCTTGCTGGTCTTGCATCGATATGGAAGAAGAGGGTGCAGGAGGTTCGTTGGTGGGAGGATTTTACACTTCACAAGCCCCTCGTATGGCATGCACGTAGCGTTCATCGGCTCAAAGTTTTCAGTAATAATTTTCGGGTGCCCTGTTGGAAAACGCCCATGTTTGCAGATATATGGATAAAGGCTGAGAACGTCGATATAACGAATTTTTTCCCCGTTGGAGGCCTGAAAATCACAGAAGGGGCTAAGAGGAGTGGGTGTTCAGGAAGACTCAATACGTACCTTATGGTAAAGGACAGTCGCATTTGTTCGGCCCCCGTAAAATGCCTCTCTAGCATCCATAGGTCCCACGATTCTAACATTTTCAAAAAACCCAGCCATTTCCTCATTCTCTTTTATCTCTGCTTGCAACTGACACTCCCATTTTTCTATAACTGTGTAGCTAAAAGTATATAAACTTCCTACAAAAATATACCGATGCAGAGGAAAGCAACTTTTATACCCCATTGATTCTAACGCTCGTCTTCGTTCTAAGGTTTGCTGATATGCTTCTGATGCATTTAAGATACCATCTGCTGTGATGCGCCGTCGATTAGGCATACAGCTTGGGCAGCCATGCCTAAAAACACATCAAATTTTTTTTCGCTTTTCATGCTCATGCTTAGAACAGAAGTATACTTACCAATAACAGCCGTAAAATTCATAAACTGTTTCTCCGCATAGTCCGTCAACCTTCCACGGCGCAATTCGGACCTCCCCTCCATTTAGTTTATGGCGTATGCGTTGACCGGTTTTATAAGCAATCCATTTTAACCATTTGAGAGCTATCAGTGACTGCCTATCATTTTTCCGATAGCCACCATGTGGTACAACAGCAATACGATTTATCGGCATATGGTGCATTCGGTAGAACTTGTTGCATGCACTGGCAATAGTGATACTTTCTGCAAATGGGTCAATGTTTCCAATATTCAGAAACATGCGGCGAAATTTCAGGCAACAGAGCCTGAGGACAGTCACCTGAAAAAGGAAAAGACCACATGCATAATTTTTCACATTCCTCTCAAAAGTATGCGAAACATAGCGACTTACGTCGCTTTCACAATATGCAAGAATTTCTTTCTGGAAATCGAACTGCTCCCCACATTGCTGTTCATGCCATTTCATAAATTGCTTCCTCGAGCTCTCTTTCATGTATTCTGGCTGGTAATACTCACTAGATGGCCACGCACCTACGTAGTTCCAATTTTCCTTTCTGTTGAACAAGTGAGGAAAGTATCCTGAAATGAATATGGATGCTAAACATATGACTACCACGCATGCGAGGGATGTGAAAAGGCTCGCCACAACGGCGCACCTACCTTTCTTGACCTCTTCTACGCCAAATGCACTTGGCAGAGATGACAGAGGCATCGGGAGGAAACAGTAACTGTCTTTAAGCTGCACATCATTCACCTCCAGGTACATGATTCCAAGACCACGAGAAATAATTTGCTTTGGCTTCAAGCCATTGCGATGACAGTACGCGAGAACAAACTGTCCGTCATAGCCTTTTGAGTTATGCGCTATGGCGATAGCTCCTTTATGCTGCTTCGAAAATAGCCATTCACAGAATTTGTCCAAGCAATTATCCTCCTCAAACACCTTGCGTTTTTCGGCGCAATGATCGCAACGCGATAATTTCGTCGATTCGCAGCATTCGCTGCACACCTTGAAAAATCAGAATACGAGATTAGATTGGTTTTTTGATAGGCTAAATGTGTAGCTCATATCAGTATATCTACATGACTTACGAACATACATGCTTGGAATAAATAAAAGGTGCCTGTTTATTCATGTATGCAGAAAATTCTCGCCTTATGCGCAGCTATTAGGCTGGGATGGTGCAGGTTGATACAGCTACCATCTTCTTCGGTCAGTTTGTCGTCCTGCCTGCATTCTAAGTCGTAAAATATAAAAATGGTTCTGGAGGGTTTCTTTTGCTTCTTCGATCCTGGTTCATCCTGAATCTCGTCTCCGCTATCGTCTTCAAGTTCCTGCATCTCCGCCAACGGATCCTCTTCAAAGTTTCTCTCCGCAGTTTTGCCACTGTAAGGTTGAATGAAGCATTGATGATCAGCAGTGCTAACATCCACTTTACACGTAATGCACTGCCGAACGCCACAAATATGCCCCTTTCTGACATGAAATTCCTGTCGACAGGTATCGCATCGTTTTATCTGGTCGCAAGTACTCGGATATTTTCCACGGCCAGAACCGTTTTGACGCATATGGTTATGGAAGCATATCTTGTTGTTGAAGAAACGATTGCATTTATTGCACTTTCGCAAAGGGCGTTCGGCGGTACATTTTCCTGCTCCAAGGCAGAAGGTGCAGCGAACAGGACAAATCCGATGATCAGTACGTTTCGAATATCCTTTGGAACAGGTTTCACAATAATAGGACTTTTCAAGAAAACTTGTCATGCTAGTAACAACTGAAAAGTGTGAATCGCAAAGCCAAATATGAAGAACTTTCTTTGCATCGACAGGACCTTTGTATATCAGCGCATTGAATAAGTCTTTGTCGAAAATTTTCAGTTGATATTCATGACCAAGGGCTCCTTGAAGAGCAGAAAACTCTTTTGGGCCACAAGCACCCACGTGTTTTCCCAAACCAGCTTTCACCATCAGTTGTTTTGCACGAAGTCTTTGCAACGTACTTCCATTTCTGTCTCCTTTGCGAATTGTCTCATATCTGTCAGAATCAAGGCGAGCTTTAGCCGTGACGACGGCTCTCGCTAAACATAAGTCGTCTCTATTTATAATTTTCAAAATGCTTCTCTTTCCTTTTTCATATTCATCCAAATTTGTATGATATTTCCTTTGCATACGACCACCAGTACCACATCCAGAGGGGCATTTTATGCGAGTGAAATATACAGTCATCTTTTTGTCAAACGTCAGCGATTTCTTGCTTTGGAGTACACTGCAGATTTTTTCCACTAGAAGCTCAGCTGACAAGTGAGCTTGATTCATGAGGGGAATTATAATCGGGATGTCCAAATCAGGATGATCGAGAAAAAAACCGAGCAAGTCGTCATTCCGTCCATCTACTTTTATTGTGTCTAAAACCTCAGAGAATACTGCAGTCAAGATAACGTCCACATTTTCGTCATTTTGAATGTTTCTGAAAATAAGATCATATTGACCATAGTTAGCTCCAAACCGTCTTGAGTTCTTTATGAACATAGGACGCAGATCGTAGTAATTTGCCGCAGTAATATTTAGCACCTCAGGATCGTCTTCTTGCTTTTCTTCTTCGGAGTGTGAGTCTCCACTACTTTCTTCTCCACGACCAATTTGGTCGACAGCATGCCAAAAGTCAGCACTACCAAAATGAATAGCGCGATCACCAGCACTAAGTACAGTATAACGATCGTAAATATCACCAAGTAATGCTGGGAAATCCTTCCATACATTACTATTCACTAGCTGTTGAAGTTTAGGTAAATCCAAATGCTGTAACGAGGGCATGATGAAAAGAAATGTCCCACTGATCTCGTAGAAATTTATGATCTGTCAAATGCTTGGCCGAAGGAACTAACTGTTAGATGCGTGAGGGAGGTAATGGGACAGGATGCTTCTTTTCTGGGCGGGACGGGGGCGCAGCCTCGTTTTTTATTGGCTTGTGCGCCCGAAAGAGGCGGTGATTCGAGGGGGATCTTACTTATGATTGGTGTTGTGAACCAGTTTTTTTCCGGTGGTCTTTTTAACTTGAGGAGAAATAAGAACCCCACAGACCTATCCTCGAAATTCTGTGGTGCGGCGCAATCAGCAGCCTTATTCCTCTTTCCCCCTATACTGTATGTCATGGCGTCTCCGAAGCTCAAGATGTTTTCTCTCGGCGAAGGAGTTTATTTAGTGCCCAAAGTACTTGGACCACGTTTAATAATTGACATCCGACAATATCGAATCGTAACTGGTGCATCGGCGTCTGGCCACATTTTTCTCTACCCATCGCAATTTGAAAAGTTGCGTATGTTCCTAAGTACCGATACAGAACTGTTTGCCGTTTTGGAAAAGCAGGAGTTGGCGCCCATCGTGTACGATCTTGGTTATGGAGCCACTCTGCACAGGAGTGGCAATGCTTCTGTCAAGCTGATGGTCAGTTCCAAGAAAGGCCCGCTGTATTTAGGAATGTCGAAGGACAACTTTCAACGACTTCAACGGCAAGCAGCGCAAATTGACAGCCAGATGGAAGCGCCGTTTCTACTTAGAGACGATTCAAACCGACCCCAGCCACTACAATGCAGGCCATTCCCCCCATGATACTACCATCGGCACCAAACCAGAGATCCAGGGAGCGGTTAAGCCCTGCAGCGACTTCAACGTATACGATAGCAGAAATCGTCGATGCAATCGCGATCAAGGGAGGAGTAAAGAAGAGAAAAAGAAAGAGATTCATTGAAGATGAGGCGATTGAAGGGCTGTGGGTTGAATAAGGTTAGTTCTCTGTATGGCTTCATGACGTATTCATCTCCCAAAACTGCTTTTCGAGGCGAGTGAGTCCTCTTTTCTTACATACACAGTTGACAATTTAGAAAAGAAAAGTATGTGGTTACATCGTTGCAGTCATTATGAGTTGGAAAGACGACAAAAATATCAACTGGAAAAGTGTGGGGGGGGGGGGTAACAGCAGTGGTGTACTATGTATATGCTTCAACTGCTACGGGAAAAGAGAATAATACGCAAACACATAAACATAGTAGGGTGTGCAAGAAGTAAGACTTATTTGCAGTAGGTACTATGTGCTGTTTTTCAATCAAGTTCTATGCGCTAGTGAGATCCCTGTGGATCACGATTCGCGCTGTATTTTGTAGCCGTTTTCTTAAAATTTTTAGCACAGGCTTTTTGTTATTCTGCCCTCAGGTGTGTTTTCGCAGTACGTATGCGCCCACAGTCCAACGCCCGCACCGTCTTCAAAAAGTATTTAGCAAACCCATGGCAAGTCTGAGCGATCAGCTTACAGTGTTTTACGGCAGCAATCACTGCCGTTTTCTCTTTCCACGCAAAACCAAGGACTGACACGACTATCAATTTGGTTCTGTGGATTTTGTATGATCACTTTTTTGGCTTTTTTAACCCATCGCTCGTCAGGTACTCGACAGATTTTAATAGAAATAATTTCTGATGACGTTGTAGGTTGTTGGCCATATTGAACATTTTGCCACACAATTCGCAGCAATGACGGCCGCAGAAATTGTTCATGCTCATTATCAACGACATGTGAACATTGGTTGTGTCGATTGGATAACTGTGCATATTGATCGTTGGACGGGCTGAGTCGGTGTTGGCGGATTTGCGGAGGCAATTCGTTTCTTTGGGCGATGTTTTCCGATAAATCTGTATGTTAGCCTCGAACAGTTCCTCCAGAATGGGCCAATGGTCTTCAGGAACCCCTTTGAATTTTTGCCACAATGGGCAATTTACTCGTGTCCTCTACTTATCGTAGGCTTCCAAGACCGTGGGCAAATTATGATAGTCGCCTTTCTTTGCCGCCACGATGCATCTGAAGACGCAAAGGTTGTCCTTGTAAAGGTTACGATGCTCGTCGCTTTCCATTGTTAGCAGACTTTTCTTGTTGTAAGCCAACCATGAGGGCAAAACGCTTTGGCCTCGACCTGCCACGAACAGAGGGCGCAGGTAGCAATAAATGGTCACTCCAAGCACGCATACCACTCTCCATTGGGTGTCTGGTCTTTCTACGAACTCTTCCAAGTCGCCCAACTCTTGAATAATATCGATTGCCCTCTTAAGCGATTCTGAATTGTGTACGAGAAAATTTTCTTCCAACAAGTTACGTCGATTACTTTTGGCGATGAAAATTCGATAACTGTTGGTGCCATCGTCGTTTTCTCGTCTAAGCATTGTTGTTACGCCGACGTTGAAGTTGGAGACCACGTTGATCAATTGGTAAATATGACGAAGTGCTTTTGCGAATGTAAAACCTTCCACATCGGTGCCGACTGTGCAAAAAGCACCAGCACCAAAAGCACCATCAATGATTATCCATTTTTAGTATGTAATCGTTTTCGTTGGACCTCATACTGCGCGGCATCTTGGTCCGACGTGGAACGTTAGTGTCGTCTAACGAATATCTGTAAGAGATATAAGATGGGGCAGTTGTCACTCATATAAATATAGTAGGTACAATAAAGCGAGTGATTTGTGGCGTTATTTGAGGGAAAAAAGGAACTTGTGTGCAATTGGGTCAATGCGACGGTATGTGCATGGAGGTTGGGCAACAATGCTCGGTCGCTTGGGCGATGCCCTTGTAATGACTCTAGATCAACAACTATGGATTTGCATTCGGCATATAACCCGTTTTCATCCACTCGCTTTGGCAGGGCTGTCGGGCAGGTGGCACATCTACCTACAGGTGCCTATTGAACAGTCCTGAAGTATCTCGTCAGTTCATGTAATATGTGCTATGTATATATTCTGCATTGAGGTTATGGGCACGCTTTTAATTTTCAGAAGATCATGCTGCACGACAAGCAATGAGCCATTGTGTTGTTATGGTTTTTGTGGTCATCTCTATTGATTTCGATACAGTCAGTTCAGATTCAATAAACAGCAAAAATCGACAAAAGAAGAATTTTTGTCATGTTCCAAGCCACGCGGTGGTCAGTTAATTCAGATCCCCCGATACGCAAACTGTTTGGCCCCGTGGAAGAGTTTTTGCTCCAGCTAAATTCAACACGTGGATTCCAACATATTCTTTCAAAACCGCTGCAGCATTCAAGTGCTACGTCCTGAGGCACAAGGTCTGGAATTAGATGACAAAATGTGCATTTCGAAAGCCTACTCTGGCGTGGACGTTGAGGCTTGCTGCCAGTCCGCAAATGTTCCCAAGTACATTGTCTGCAACTACGCAAACCCATGCGTTACAGCCGCGACAGCCTCATGCTATTTGGGAAGATGTTGGAGAAGTTTGCCACAGGAAAGGTCAAGAAAGAGGAAAGCGCAGTCATTACAGCCTGAAGAAGTTGCCTCATCGCTTCATCTAGTCGAGTCTGAATTTAGCGAATCACCGTTTTTCCATCTCATACGCCGAGTCACCAAAAATGGGTGCAGTGTACAATCCGAATCGTGCGAGAGGCTGTTTCTTCAAGAGCTCTTCTAGCAAACTCTAGTCTCCGGGCTCCTTCACTTTGGATTTGATCAACGAGCAACTGCATCACTGGAGAGGCGTCTGAGTGGCGCCCTTTATCTCGCCTTAACAAAGATGGGAGACGCTAAAATACTAAAGTAGATGCGACTTTGGTATCTGGCACTGCTTGGATGTTTGTTACTGATTCGTAAAACAGATCACCGCCTATCGGCTGACGTGAGGAGTGTTGTCTGGATGCTGCTCTGAAGGCTTGAAAATCTGTTATTATTTGGCACAAGCACAGACAAGCAAGAGGAAGATTATATGCACGTGGAGGATGAAGTCTGTATTTTCTGTGCTGGCCAGTCATTCGCGGACTTGATAAATAGCAAGTGGTTCTGGTAAAGAGGATTTGGATGTGTGGACAAAACTCAGTCGTGTCCATCCTGTATTAGGTCCCTGTGTGATGCTTTATCTGTGTCCACATTCCATTCGTTATATCTTTTCGGTAATAAATTCTTACGAGAGCCCGCGCATGCCTTTTGGGGTCTTCCCCAAAAAATGTCGTGTACGATAATGGTCACAAACAAACTCCATGTTTACTCCTTAATTGGGTGCCTGATCTTCTTAAAAATACATGGTTTTTTGCTGGCCGTTCCCACCAATATGGTCACATGGCCTGTGCTCTATTGGATATGATATGCGGCGTTACGCGTGCCATAAAAGTTCACAGGATTAGAGCTCACAGGATTGTGAGCAGATGAATTCTTGTTTGAGCAACCTGAAGCGTATGTTATCGTATGAGTTTACAAAATTTCGTGTATAATTTAACACTATTTCTGATCTTGCATAACCATACAATGTTGACTAAACTAGCTTGTAAATAAATTTTCGTTGTGACTCTGGCTTACGCTCAACTGTGAAACTGTACATGGTTAACATTGCGACAAAAGGCGCACAACGAGTCATGGTAGGAGCACAAATGCATCTGTACATTTTAGGACGAAACCTAGCAAGAGCAAAATTCAAACATTCACATTAGCAGTGGCGACACATGGCAACCAAAACTACCGTAAAGCACAAAAACTGTACTGTAAACTTGCTAAAGAAAGATGGATACATCGAGGTTACAGCGGAAGGGCTCACTACAATGGACAGTTCCCATCACTGCTCGCAACGAGCACACGCAACCGGGATGTTAGCTTTGCTCAGGTCACGTTATGATCGACGCAAACACTCTGCAAGGGCACTCGCAATTAGTCAACATGATTAGGCCAAGTCAAAGTATTCAATCGTACAGAAAAAAATATCACCTCAGAAAACGTACGGCTCGAGTGAGCAGTCCACAAAACAAAACAAAAGCATTTCTCCCAAAAAAACAAGCAAAAGGGACCCACCTCACACATAAAGCCATTCTGGGGCCGAAGCACCATCTCGACCAGGTCCTTCTGTCATGAAAGCATTTTTCAAGTCAGGTTAGTGGAGTAGTATATGTATGCGCCGTACTGGCGCAGGTAGCTCCGGGGCGTAACCCCTCAGCTAGCATAGCAGCTACTTACCACCCCTCAGCCACTGACCACTACCTGCAAGCCAAGCCCCGCAGGGCCTTAATAAGCTTACCACCCTAATAAGTACCCAATCGTCAGTCCTTTGAGACCCTTCTTATCTGTTAGCCCTTCATGACTCCCTTATCAGTACCAAGTCATTAGCTGAACCTCATCATCGACTAGTCAGTAAGTTACATAAGCTCCAATCGTGCCGCATGATAATCTTATCATATTGCAGGTGTTCAATCAACCATTGAAGATCGATGATCAGTATTTTTATGGAAAAGTAAAAAGTTTTGCGGCCGCCAAGAATCGAACCCGGCTTACCCGGCTGGAAGTCGGATGTCCTACTAACCGCATGCGCGTACGCAGGAGTGATGCTTGGGGGCTCGGGCCTCCCTACGACCCTGAAAAGTAAGGTAAAGATACCTTTACAAACCTCATGCAATCCCAGCCTCGCGTTGGATTCCATGTCTACTCATACATTTTTGTGTTTTCGCAGTGTAAGATTGATATTTTTCGCCTATGGCGGGGCGGAGATGAACCGAGTGACGAGCACAGCGGGTGGCATTGCGGCCAACGGTCCCCTTCCAAATTATAGAAGTGGCCAGAGTGAGCGCCTAGATGATAACATAGGGTTTTTTCTTGTTTATCGTTAGTACAGGATGATGACATAATTGATGACACTCATTGCTTCCGTACCATACCCGTACCGGGGGCCAGGTACGGCCGCTCCGTACCGTACTCATAAAAAACTCAATCTAGACAGCCAAAGGTATTTGAAAATTTGTTTCAAAAGATTTTATAGGTATGTCAGGCTTTCTAACTCGTGTGTGAATCTCAAACATGCTCATGCTTATTATATTAATCTACTTCTTCGCTGTAAACAGTTTGACCCGATCGTCGGATTTTAAGATATTGAAACCAAGAACAGCAATCAAGTATGCAAGAGATACCAAAGTCCTTGAATTTAAAGCGGTCTCCACTCTTGATATCGCAGATCACCAGAAATCCTTTGGCTCAATCATGCTACTGTACCTATAGGCTCAAAGACTAGATATGAACTCATGATCTTACAACTACAATAACATGAGAAATGTAATGATGACCGTAATGTTAATCTGTGCCGCGACGCCTGGTGATCTATGCTCATACAGGAGATCCAGAAGCGCCCTGTTTCGATGTCTTGCATACGTGTTGTCTCGCGGACGCACTATTGTCTCAAGAGGCCTGCACACTACAGACACATACAGTGTCAACCCATCTATTTTCGCACGATCAAAAGACACCGAATATCTACCGACATCTTTCATGCCATGCCATCGTTTGACCCATCGTTCATTAAGTGCTGCAGCTGTGATCTCGTTATTCTTATTATCGTCGTCGCATTATTTGCATAATCGTGAAACACACTATTGTCTCAAGCGACCAGCGCACATGTGCTTGGTAACTGTGTCACCTGCGCAATCATTTTATCTTTCCAGCATGGCATGGTCGCGAGTTACGAGTGGCCATAAGAGTCGAAAATATAGCTATAAAAGCATTTTCGACCACTGATTCAATGTACAATCGACTCCGCTTAAGAGAGAAACCTGTTCGGGTCGCCAAAAAACTTTCTGCTATCCAAAGTTTCCGTTATCCGATGTGCACATCAAACAGCATATAAACATACAAACCATGGACAAACATAACCACGACATTTATATTGCAGACGATCAGCTCTACGTAAAGAAGTCTATAATCTTTTCAACACAATCTAGCGCGGTTGTCGCAAACTTTATAAACGGGACATTGGCACAAGGCAATGAAGTTCAATTTGTCGATTACACATTTGGCGCGTTAAACGAAATTGCATCTTGATCGGTAATCCGCAAAATGACAACCACGCACTGCCTGTGTGTTATTCAAGCTTGTCCGATAGAGACACCTCTCCAGTCAGCGAGCAAAACAGAGCATCTACAAATCGGGGCGGGGCACAATTACCTCTGGAGCATCTTGCCTGGAAGCTTTCTTACCACCATCGATTCGAAGTACCATACGATGGTATCATCGCACAGTATACCAAGTGTCTGTTGAATTTTCATTGTCGCGACTAATACAAGTCAAACGTTGAGGCTGGCATGGCTATCGATCGGTTCACGTCTATTGCCACCCACTAACTAGAAAACAACCACAGCCTAGCGGTTTTAGTGTTCAGCGCAGAATGATATAGGGCAAGCTAACCAAGTGGTGCACTCCATTCATTTCTCCTCAAACTGACACATGGAAGAAGCTGTCAACTGCACTTTATTCATACCTTCCAAATAACTCCACTTGGGTTGAGGGGACTGTATGTTTAGCCGTAGTAGGTTAGCCCAATGTTCCAGTTTAAGAAGAATGAGCTCTATGTCGTTAGCTCACCCCAATTTTAAGTTTGGGAAGATGTGAATGAGGAGCACTGGCCAATTTACCGATTTCATGGGAAGGGTATTATATGTGTTAACCTATTTCGCTTGATCTTTTCGCGCAAGAACCGCTTCTGTCTGCTTCACACGCGCCTGTCGCATGACAGAGGGGCTTTTCCCGTTTGTGAAAATAAATTTTTTCAGCATTGATTCGCAGATGCCGCCCCTCATACAAAAGATCCCGAGCTCTTGGGTGCTTCAAATTTTTATGCAGCTCTGTGATGCGTTGCTGAACCTGGTTATGTTCCTGCTGCATGGCATGCCAAAAATTACGAAGTGTCATATGCATCTCCTGAACTGAATTGCGGCTGACTGTTCAGTGATGCTACCCGCATGATTAATTGTCCTTGGCCCATCATTTCGGAAGTAATTCGAAAGAGATTGTAAAAATTGATTGCTATTGATCCAGCTTACCCAGAAATACGCAGCAAAATTACGCAATGGCAAAAAAAGGAAAAATTCTTTCCTGATAATCCGTGCGCGCTCTTGACCGCGATTACCTTAGGGAGGTGACCTCATAGTCAGGACAATGCGTGTGCGCCTTGACTCAGACCCAACTAAAATCGATCCCCCTTATCTTTGTTAAAGGAAGATTCAACAATTTAAAGATTGCGAAAATGAAAATCGACACACGAAGTACAGTTACTGTTCTTACCTCTTTATTTATAAAAAAAGTGAAATTTCTTATCCCTTTATGTAATATAGGCGATGATTTTGCCGGTCTAAGTCTCCAGCAACCCGCTCAGTACAGTCTAAAAACATGTTGGACGGCTTGTGATTAGGGCAGCGTCTATAGTCCTTTGCAAGGGTGCGCGCCTTGCGGCCAACCTCTGAGCAGGGCGGCTTGTATTCGCGCCGCTGCCGCACCCGCCATCCGTAATAAAATGGATTTTCGCTGAAACACATTCCAACGTCATCTCCGAATTCGGACCAATTATGATCTGAGTATAACCCTAAAAGAGAGAGACACTCTTCGACAGGAATCTAATTTTGTCTTGACACACAGTGAATAAACATAAAGATCCAGCTCCAGTATTTGCAGTCATAAGCTAGGTGGTATGGTGGGTGCTAAGGTCCGACTATCGTTTCACAGTTCGACCCCTAGAAAAATAATCTTAGCATGCGAAGTGGCTTTACTCGAAACTATCCTCCTAGTTGGAGATAAGTGGAGATAAGTGGAAAAATCTTCCCTGGCCTCCCGAGGGCTCCTTGCACAACATTTTGAAGCGCACATAAGCCAAAAACTTGACCTCGCAATGAGAACACTTTTTAGCAGTTGGGTGAGTCGTACTCACTCGTATCTTTTATCTGCTGTGCCTCTAGAAAGATCTTAAGAGATAACAGAAGCAACTTATCCAGCACTGGATTAATACCATCGGAGAAAAATTCTGCGAAGAATTTACTATAATTGTCCGACCAATCCTCTGACAAGTCTCCCCAGCCATTTTCCTCCTCTCGCTCTTGATTGAAGCGAAACAGATATCCTGGCTACTATAATGGAATGACTGACACAGCAGTGAATTAGGGGGAAATCGTGGATCGTGTTTGCTTTCTCCTATTACCTTATGCTCCGTCTCATCGTCAAACGTGTATCCGAGGAAAACTCTCGGGAACACCTGGGAGCGACAATTTTCAGGCCGGCCTTGAGAAATTGACAAGGTCGAGAAAGCCAATGCAAAAGCCGTCAAATTCTTAAGATCACCTAAGGATCACTCAAATCTCAGATCGCTCAGAAATCGCCTGAAAAAGGTCAGTTCAAAAATTGACCTCAAATATATGAAGTGCACTTGACAGCTTCTTCCATGTGTCAGTTTGAGAAGAAATGAATGAAGTGCACCACGTGGTTAGCTTGCCCTATATCATTCTATATAAAGCGCTGAACACTTAAACCGCTAGGCTGTGCTTGTTTTCTGGGGTGTTGCTGGCAATGGACGTGAACCGATCGATAGCCACGCCGGCCACAACGTTTGCTTTGCATCAGTCGCGAGAATGAAAATTCAACAGACTCTTGGCATACTGTGCGATGATGCCAGCGCATGGTACTTTGAATCGATGGTGCTCAAAAATGCTTTCAGGCAAAATGCTCTAGAGGTAATTGTGCCCTGCGTTGATTTGTAGATGCGGTGTTTAGTGTGGTGACTGAAGAGGTGTCCCTATCGGACAATTACGGATGAAACACAGGCAGTGCGTTATTGTCATTCTTCGGATTATTGATCAAGATGTAATTTCGATCAACGCGCCAAATGTGTACTCGACAGATTGAACTGCAATGCCCTGTGCCAATGTCCCGTTTTTAAAATTTCAGGACAACCGCGCTTGATCGTGTTGAGAAAAAATCTCAGACTTTTTTACGTAGAGCTGATCGTTTGCAATATATATGTCTTTGTTACAATTGTGCATCGTAGGTTTGCCTCACATGCACTTTGATCTGCACATTGGATAACGGGAACTTTGCAAAGGAGAAACTTTTTCGGCGACCCGAACAGGTTTCTGTTTCAAGCGGAGTCGATTGTACTGTACTTTGAATCAGTTGTCGAACATGCTTTTATAGCTATATTTTCGACTCTTATGGCCACTCGTAGCTCGCGACCACGCCATGCTTAAAAGATAAAATACATGCGCAGGTGACACACTTACCATGCACATGTGCGCTTGTCGCTTTAGACAATGATGTGTTTCACGATTATGAGGGTAACGCGACGACGAACATACTAATAACGAGATCACAGCCGCAGCAATTATTAAACGATAGGTCAAACGATGGCATGGCATCACAGATGTCGATAGATATTCGGTGTCTTTTGATCGTCCGAAAATAGATTGGTTGACTAAGTATGTGTCTGTAGTGTGCGAGGCCCCTGAGACAATAGTGCGTCTGCAAAACAATAAAACGGACGCAAGATAATAGCCAGGAGCACGACAAGATTTGGCCATAAATCAAATAACTGGGGGGATCTGTGCACTATGTATCGGTGCATATATTCGAATCGCGGGATTAGATCAGCATCAGCACTAGACGAGGGCATGAATGGTACAAAGGCTGATGATACAATGGGAAAAACGATGAATAACTTATTGTGGCGCTCGTGCCGCTGATACAAAAGAAGCGAGGGATGGAAAATTGGTGCGGCTTTTTTTTTAGGCCAACTATTGGAAAAACACTTACGTGTATCGTTTTAGGGTCAAAAGAATAGATACTCGTATAACTGTTTTTCTAATGATAGGGTAGAAAAAAGCCGCAGCCGCCGCGCATTATCTTGCAAGTAAGGTCATCCATTAGGGTGCTAACCCTGATATTTCGCAACCGTTTGCGAGAAATTTTCAAATATGTTTTTATCGTTCGTCGATCGATGCTGCAATAGCACGTCTTGTAATTTGCTGCCTCGATGGTCTATAAGGGGGTGTGAACCTGTCCATTAGGCAGTAAGCGTAAGCGTGAACAAGTTAAAAACCTGGAGCACATTCACGAGGAACACATTTTTGACAGTCATTTCAACATTTTTACCAATGCAGGAGTCGAATCCTCTCCTGTAAATGCCGTCCAGTGTGTGAGACAGGCGCCTTAACCGCTTGACCATAGACCGCGGCCAGGGTCATCTCTGCTCAAGATTTGACTGACTCACCTGAGTTCACTTTGAGTGATTACCCAGTCGAAGCTCCCACCGCCACGAGAAAGCATCTGTGTACTTGACTCATGGCTACTTAAAAATCGCGACCTCGTCATGCTGGAAAAAAAATACGTGCGCAGGTGACACATTTTCCATGCACGTGTGCGCTGGTCGCTCGAGACAATAGTTTGTCTCACGATTATGCAAATACCGAGATTACAGCCGCAGCAATTAAACGATTGCTTGGTATAACGAATGACAATAGATATGCGATGTCTTTTGATCGTGTGATAATAGATTGGTTGCCAAAGTATTTGTTTCGAGTGGACGGGCCTCTTGGGACAGTAGTGCGTGCGCAAGACAAGGCAAGAGATGCACAAAAGCGAGCGCACAACGATGACAATACGTCTGCGGAAAACTATGCGTAAGAAAGCTCACGATTAGGTAAATTATGCGATAGCGCTCATGGCAATTGACCGATGGCAAGACTAATAGTCCGATTTTGGCAAGAAAAAAGGGAGCAGATGGTGGAAAAGCAAAACAGCTGTTGTATTCAATACACCAAAAAAAAGGTCCATAAAATGGACCCCGGCCAACTGCTTAGGAATAGAGAACACAAACCTGCCACCAAAAAACAGAAAAAAATTTTCCCTCCATACGAGCTTCTCTATTCCTAAGCCCTGACATATGGTTGCATAGTGCGTAGCTGCGGGAATGCTAGGGCTGCTTGCTACGTGGGCACAAAAAGTAGGTTCTGCAACTTCAAATAGCCATATCAAATAGAGTTTAATGCTTGACGAAACAGCTCGTGGATACATTCCTTATATGCGCAGTAAGCATCGCATTGATCGACCGGCAATTTGCAATCCTGGCATGATTACAGTTCGAGTAAAATAATGGAATATGCATTTTTTGAATGCGCAGTGTATTTGCAATATCGACCAAAACACTTAACCTGTACTGGAACAAGCGAAAAACGCCGCAATGAGATCACTGAGGGGATGCGAACGATGCAACAAATTGTTTTATGCATTATGAGTCGACACTGTATATATTGCCCATGGTTAAACTATAGCGAACGCAAGTCAGGGCTTAGGAATAGAGAAGCTCGTGGGGAGGGCAAATTTTTCACATTTTTTGTGTTTGGTGGCAAGTTTGTGTTCTCTATTCCTAAGCAGTTGGCCGTGGTCCATTTTATGGACCTTTTTTAGTGGGGTCTTGCTATATCGGCAAGTTTCCAATAGAATTTTGCGAAATAGCAAAATGTAAAGCCTGCAGCTTGCAATTACAAGAGCGGCAAGAGCATATCTGCTAAAAGTTGTCGCTGAACTGGTGCCGTTTGGTAGAGAAAGTGTGAAGTTACGGCAGATACTGTGTTAATAGTGAAGCCATTATTACGCATTCCACACATTGAACAGAGTTTCTATGAGCACATTAAATTTATTTTTCGAAAAGTGTTGTAAGAATTTGTTCGTATATTTTGTAGTTGCACAGTAGATATCCGAATGAGTTCAGAGTACAGAGATGTTCACGCGAAGAGGTGACATCAATTTATGCAATTAAAATTAATGGCGCTTTTTATGGCCGTGCTGGCCAAATCACGTACCACGTACCATCGACAAAATTCTCTGTTAAGCCTAATTGTCGCGCCTATCGCGAGCAGTGAATCATTCCCACAACATTTCTAATTCTCCTAACCTTTGACAACTCAGTTAACATTTCTCGCCTTCTCAACCTTTGCTACTTCATGATCTTTCCAAAGGCGTCACCTTTCCAGGAAGGTGACCTATGTCTCATTCCTTCTCGCTTTCACTTGCATTTTAGTTTATTCTAATCAGCTTTCTATATGAACAAGAGATTTGATTGACTGAAGGTTGAGTTTTTACTATTGGCTCATTTAGCTCATTGGTTAATTTACCGCTTCCACAATAAAATCATAACCCCCATTCGGTTATGTCCTTTACACTAATTTTATAAAAATTAGCTTCATTTTACAGAGCGAAAAAAACTCCACACACTTCATGTCTAAAACACCTATGTCATCACTGGCAATTTCGAGATAACACCGATCATAAGATCGGCCCGCTGCCACCCGCAGCCTCGCCTTCAACACGTTGGTATATATACCCGCGTGTTTTAGCCCAACTTTGAACCCAACCCGGTACATCGACTTTGCGCTATGTTTTTCACAGGGCTCACACGCAAACCATGCGGACCCCCTCTCGCCTATGGTTTTCATACTCTATTCCGATACGGACAAATATATTCGCCAACTTCCCCTGCTGATCAATAGCTACAAAAATCCGAAGTCAAAAATTGATCCACTTCTACTGTAAACCCCAAAATAATTTAGCATGCCCTAGATTTATTCTAGAGCGGAAGCGAGCGATCCCGCAATAAACGCATAATGAAACGAAGTCACCAATTTCCACGAACGGGCTGGGTTAAAAGCGCTTTGTTCAGAGCTGAGGTCGTCGATCAATGATAAGATGTTTGCTGCCGCAATTATGGATGCCTCAGTCGAAGCCGGATCCATGTTTTCCGTGTCGGCTGGGCATCGACCACTGACTAGCCAACCAAGGCACGAACTGATCAAATGCAACCCTTCGGTCAGGGTGACCTTCTCTAGCGTGATCAGGTCCCACATGTAGTCAGCGCCAATCAAGAAACTGGGACGAAATTGCTCGCATTCTACTGGTGGGATTTCGTCCGCTAGTAGAGACTGAACTTCTTTTAGAATGGGGCGGAGATAGCCTGGAATGACTGGAGTTCGAAGCACGCGAGGGCCATTTAAACTAAGTTCGAAAAACTTTCTATCAGAAGGGCCGTCGGACTAGCCGCTGATAGATATGGCTTGAAAATGATGGTTTATTCAACCTATGTACACTACCTTTTATGGGAGGGGGCGTGGCTACATGTACAAAGCCCCAACCTCCAATGAGAATAGGTTAGGCAGCGTTATTCACAACTGACTCTGGCTGCTCTCCGCCGCCTAGCCCAAAATATTGCTCGCCCAGAGCACATTTGCAAAAAGGAATCGAAATCCAAACTGATAAACTAAGATCGTGAGTTTGAACCCTAACCACCCAAAGCTCAAAAACAATCTTCTGCTGGCACAGTGGCTTTAGCAACTGTCAGCTTGTAAGAACTTAATCACGCATGGCATGCAATATGTTTGTGACTGGTTAGATCAAAGAAACTGCCATATCCGCTGTATGTAATTAATCTAAGCTATGAAAAGCACACTATACGCTGTATTTTATGCTAAAACCCTTCCTCGAAGATTTTGTTGCAATAAAAATATGCCCTGGGTAGTTCACTCGGTTACTGTAATGTTCTCTAATAAGCCCATAGAAGTATACGCTCTTGCCCTCTATCAGCACAAATCGGTTGTTACAAAGGAGCTGCGCTCCTAGATTCTCTGGGCTATCGACTACGCAGATTGGCGAGTTCCTTATCCATTTATACGTCTCAAGAATCCTAGCATAAAATGCGGATAACTCAATATTAAGGCAGTGCAGCGCGAAGTTGCAGTGCAGCAGAAACTCAAAGCCCCCAACTCGATTGACCGGGTGGAATCCGATCTATGTCCAAAGTGCCTCTGTATTCCAAATGAGCCGTTTTAGCCAAGACAGCCTAAAACTGACAACCATCACATCCGCGTCAGGGGCCTTCATCCCGCCCACGCTCAGCGGTTGAATCAATACGTCTTGCTTGACCTTAGGTGGACTACCGTCCCATAGAAAAGTCCGGATCAGCTTCCGCAGTGTTCCCATCACGTCTTCGAAGGTTGGCAGGTTCATCATCGCGTACACCAGCTGTGACCCCAAAAGTTGCTTCCACACGAGGACTTTGCCTGGCAAGGTTAAGAGGCGCTGACGCCAGTCTTCAACCGATTTTCTTAGTTTGGTCAATTTGTCCTGAAAATTCTGTATCATCATGGCCGTTGGATCGTATAAAAAAAATATACCCAATATGCGGATCATTGTAACTAGGCGGAGCCCGGTAGGAGGGACCACTGTCATTGGTCGAGGGCCGAGGCCAAGAACCTCGGTTTTGGTACGATTGAGTTTAAGACCCGAGACAGCTCCGAAATCGTCAATAACCTCTAGGGCCGCGTTGGCCGACGCTGTATCCGCTAATACCAAAGTCGTGTCATCCGCGAATTGGCTACATAGGTACTTGGTCCCATGAACAATGATACCTTGGACTATCGGGCATGTTTCAAGAGCCGTCGTCAGATAATCGAATGCCACAATAAATAGATATGGGCTAAGTGGGCACCCCTGGCGGATGCCCCCACCAAGCGGAACTCGTTCTGATATAAACCCGTTGTTGATTACCTCGCTACTCACACCCTTATATAGTGTTTCCACCGCAGCAATAAAATTTGGCCCGAAATTCTTGCGCTTCAGAGCTCGCAGCATGAACGCCCAGCTAATCGTGTCAAAAGCTTTCTCATAATCCAGAGACATGAGCAGCCCAGACACTTCGGGATCCGCGTGCAAAGTGTCTATGATGTCGAGTAAGACCCTAATATTTTCGCCTATGTACCTCCCAGCCATGAGCCCAGTCTGATTGGGGTGAATCAGAGAAGGCAAATGTTTCTTTAGGCGACTGGCTAGGGCCTTAGCGAATATTTTGTAGTCAACGTTCAAGAGCGTTATCGGTCGCCAGCTTGCAAGCTGCGCTGGGTCCTTCTTGGGTTTCGGAATCAATGTAATTACACCCTGTTTCTGCGAGACCGACATTTCATTCTTCCTAAACACCTCGTCCATCATACTTGAAAAGGGGTCCCGTCTAAGAGGCCAGAATGCTCTGTACCACTCGACAGGGAGTCCGTCACGACCAGGCGTTTTACCACCCATCATTCCGCTCACCGCCTCAGAACATTCCAACTGTTGAAGCGGAGCTTCCAGAGACAACCTGCCGTCATTGGAAAGCTTACGAGGGTCAACAGGGCTGATGCGGTCAAACCATGAATCCAGAAGCTCTGGGTTGGTGCCCTCCGCCTCGTAAATCTGTGAAAAATGGCTTTGAATCATAGTTAAAATCGTCATAGCGTCTGAACTCTCCTGTCCATTGCTCAGGACGACCTTGGAGATGCACTTCCGGATTGAATTCCGTTTTTCAAGGCCCAGAAAGTATCTTGTTGGTTTCTCACCGTAGGCAAGCCACCGCACCTTCGAGCGTAGAATGGCGCGACGGGCATCATCCTCCAATAAGGCCTCCAATTTATTCTTCATTCGAAGTAGTTCCTCACAGTCAGGTGGACTGAGTTGATCACTCTTTGATTCAAAGGCGTCAACCCCTTTGAATAACAATAATTTCCTTCGCGTTCTAAGTGACTGCAACTGCGCACAGTACTGGATTGATTGATCCCGAACGCGCATTTTTAGATAGTCCCACTTGTCCCTCGGGTTCCATTCTCTTGTCTCGGCTAAAACGTTTTGCACACAGGCCTCCATCATCAGCTTATATTGTTCCTGCTGAATTACCATCGTATTTAGTCGCCATATGCCAGGGCCCTGGGAGCGGAAATGTGGTCCATGAATCCGAAAGGAGACTGTTTTATGGTCAGTATGTACCGACTGGATTATCCTGGACTCGATTATTTGCCCAAACAGATCAGCTGAAGTCAGCCAGTAATCTAGACGACATTTCACATGCGGCCGTGACTGCGACCACGTATACTGTTTGGTGAGTGGATTGAGTTCCCTCCACACATCCACCAGCGTCCAGTTAACCTGTATGTCCCTCACACAACGGGCTACTGGGCGTTTACTCCCGTAAATCCCGCCATCTTTATCCAGGTCTGGATCAAGGGCGACGTTGAAGTCCCCACCCATTATCACGGGCAAGTTTCCTTGATTGAATAGTGTGAGCGCCGCACGAATTCTCTGAAGAAACTCTACTTGTGCTACCTGGATGGTTGGGCAATAAATATTTACAAGAACGGCTTTTAGCTCCCCCATCTGCACCTCAAGCATTAGACATCTTCCACCCCGATCCCGCCAGATCCGATGAACCGCCACATCTGCCCCCCTTCGTAGAACAATCGCAACCCCGCAAGCCGTGGACGTGCCATGGGAAAACCATATGCTATTTGAGAACCCCCATTGGTGCTGCCAAGCCTGCTCCTGCTCCGAAATACTATGCGTCTCCTGTAAAAACATTACATCAAATCTCCTGTATTTCAGCCATAAGAAAACTTCCTTTCGCTTAAGTTCGTTAGCTAAACCTCGAATGTTAGTAGTCGATACCAGAAAATTGTATGACATGGCAAACAGTAATTGGTCACCATGCCTACTACCTTGTACTTGACTAATCTAGTGCCTAGATACTATTCCTGCTGAACTGGTAAGCATCAATATCTAGGCCCATGGCTGATGAGTGACTGGCTACAGATACCCTGCTACGCTCGGGCAGAATTCACTAGTGCGGGGCCGCCGCGAGGATGCCACCAGCCGATAACTGGCGAACTTAGTACAGTACGTGCTTTGGCCCGTCCCACGAATTCTGACCCCAAAGGGAGCTGGGGCCCTAAAGCCTGCCAAGGATAAAGCCAATCATAAATTCTGAGCCATGATACGGTACAAAAGAGTATAGTACTTAAAGGCTCCACCGAAGTGGGCCGTGATGCTAAAGCATCGATACTACTTACCAATCAAAGTACAGCCCTACATCGGGAGTACTCAGGCCGAGGCGAAAGGGCGTTGCCTGAGGCAAACTTAGTACGGTACTTTATACATGCGCCTCGGCCCTCTCCCCCCAGGACTTGGTACGGCTTCTTGGTTCTTTACCCCTTGTGAGTGATGAAATGCGTTCTTTCTTTTGCTCCCTCCCACCCACACGCCACGTATGACATCCTACCAAAGCACAAAAAGACCAAGGAAAAAAAAGCAGCCGGGGTGGGGGGCAACGTTGCGCACACATACCTCGCAAAGAGCACAACATGAAAACCCGTCTGTCTATCAGCCAAACCTCTGCCGGAAACCTGTCATATTCCTACCGTCAAACAAAACCCCAGGCTCCAGCTCATGTCATTGAAAGGTGAAAAATCATGCATATGCTAATTATCGTGCACATTCTTACTCTTTTTCCCTCGATCCTTTCTTCCTTTAGACTCCCATCGTCTTTTTGCCGCACGCCTCTGGGCTTCGGTCAAGTCTCGCTGCCACGAATTTCTGTCGCGTTTGGGGCGTCCACTGTTGTATTCGGCGAGGTTCTTCACATGTTGCCAATACAGCTCTCGCGCCTCAGAGTCGACGAAATCAATCTTGACCATTGGTCGATCAGGAGCCTTAGTGTTCGGAAAAACGGTAATCGTGCGGAAAACGAATTCCAAGGCACCAGGAACTTTCATGATTTCGGAGAGGAACTGTCTTACTGGAGGGGCCTTGAAAGACGTTTTTGGCTGGAGGTCAAACTTGTCCGCAGGGAAATTCCAAATGCAGATCGCCGATGATCGCACTTTGCGCTCCACAACTTCTCGCTGTTGATCAATCTTGGAGACCTGGTCCACTATTTTTATTGTCGCCGTCCTTTGTTCCTCTACCAACTGGTTCATCGGTTTGATGTAAGCATCGAAAAATTTCGTCAAATCACCAATGGTGACAGGGGCCGCCGGATTGGTGGTCGTTGGTGCAACGTCCATCTCGGACATGGCTGTCGTGATATTGTCGATATCCACTGGTTTCGTTGCCGAGTCCAGGAAAAACTTGGTGATGGAGGATTGTTGTTTCGTAGGAGGTGAGATACCAGTTGGTGAATTTCCAGCTTTCCGCTTGCCGGTGGGTGCCAGGGTGATATGAAATGAGAAAAGTTCCAATAATTGATGAGGACGAATAATCAGAGGAAGTTGATGTCTTGCCAATAACTTGCCAGAATACCGAGGTAGACTTTGCATAAAAGAGACGAGCGCCGCCACGTCACCAGCCAAGGAGCCACAGGTGTAGGCACTGATATCGATTGCTTGCGTAGTAGGCATAGAGAGACCGCGTTTTATTGGAGGTACATGTGAGGCGTCGCAGAGAGAAAAAAGCCCGACCGACTGCTCGCCCCCCGATGCGCCACGCGGAATGCTAGTTAGCTCACTACATACATGTATCAGGTCATAGAGAGCTCTGAACACCAGAACCGCTTGGCTGTGCTTGTTTTCTAGTGTGTGACTGGCAATAGACGTGAACTAATAGATAGCCACGCTAGCCAGAACGTTTGCCTTGCATTAGTCGTGGCAATGAAAATTCAGCAGGCGCCTGGTTTACTGTATACATGCAAGATGCTGTGGGGTTATCAAATGTTTTGACAATAGGTCTCCGGAAAACTATGCGTAAGAGAACTCACGATTATGTAAATTATGAGACAACGCTTATGAAAATTAAACGATGACACAATAAATCTGATTTCGGCGAGAAAAAAAAGAGGCGAGTGGTAAAAAGGCAAGTCAGCTGTTGTATACAATGGCAGCAAGAGAAGCAAAGTTGGCGTATCTCTGCCGACTTTGCTTCTCTTGCTCAGGCATTCTGGTGCTTCCTAGTGGCTGCGAGTCGGCAAATGATCAGAGCTCAATATCATCTGCTGACAGACGATTTCTCAGTTCTGTCACAATGACACTGACATGTAATATTAGACTAACAGAGGGCAGTAAGCACTCGAGCGGCCAGGGTCTTCCATCACAGCAATGATCTCATGTTGAACTGTGCGCCCGCCTCCTGTACAGTACGCTCTCATCACACCAAGATTTGTCGACTCGAAACCAACAAACATCTTATCGCGTGGCTTCAAAACCCTGTGAGGACCAACTTCCACTGACTAATAAGCCTGGCCCCTTGTGGCAAAGTGGCTTGTTTTTGGAGGGCTCGAAAGAGGTCAACCTCCACAACTTTAAACCACCCACTATTGTCTCAAGCGACCAGCCGCACACGTGCATGGCAACTGTGTCACCTGCGCACATATTTTATCTTTTCAGCATTACAAGATCGCGAGCCTTAAATGGCCATGACAGTCGAAAAATAGCTATGAATCGATTCCCGCACGATCACAAGAAACCGAGCGTGTTTGTCAGAAAACGTGTTTTAAAATGGGACACTGACATTGGGCTGTAAAGTTCTATCTGTCGATTGCACATTCGGCGTGTTAAACGGTTGACGTATTGATCACTAATCCACGGAGACCATCACTCACCGCCCGTGTGTCATTCAGAAGTTGCCCATTATAGACACTTCAGTCCCCACTAAAAACAGCGCATCTGCAATGGACACATGGCAGGAATGCGCAAGCTGCTCATAATCCATCGCTGCACCCTATACTATCTGTCTATTCATGTATCAAGTGTCCATTCTCAGTTTAGTCATGTGCAGCGTGTGCTCATACTCCCTATAGCGTCAAAATATTTGATAACCCCAGAGCATCTCGCCTGGAAGCATTTTGTACATCACTGATTCAAAGTACCATATGCTGGCATCATCGTACAGTATACCAGGCGCCCGCTGAATTTTTATTGCCTCGACTGTAATATAAGGCAAACGTTCGGGCTAGCGTGGCTATCGATTGGTTCACGTCTATTGCCAGCCACGCCCTAGAAAACAAGCACAGCCAAGCGGTTCTGGTGTTCAACGCTCTCTATGGCCTCTGATTGGCTGTTGGCTCGTATGTGTGGGCCAGCCGTCGGTTCCTCTAGGGGTCTCACCGTCGCCAACCCCCTTCGCCCTAAGGCAGGGGCGGGGCTGGACTGCGGCCGAGCCGAGCGGACCCGTCGTCTGTCCTGGGGCTTGTTCAGTCTCGTTTTTGGACTCATCGTTGTTGGTGCGTGTGAATAAACGCTACATTCGCAAGCCCCAACCACATTGGTGCGTCGGCTTTCGGGAATCGACCCTCCCGGGATTGTGTACTGTTACTGCTTCCGCTTTTAAGTCCCGCGTGGCAGGCAACGTCGACCAGAACTTGCTGCTACTTCTGGTTCTGCTCGCTTAGAGATCCACCTGCTGCTTTTTGGATCTCCGCCCGTTTCGTCGATTTTGGTTTACGCCCCATTTCGACAACTGATTATGCCATTTGAGTCGCCGAATCTCAGTGGCGTGCGAGACTTGTTCTCGCGGTTCACTCGCTCTGTGGTGCTTTCGCGGTCGGGATCAGCGCCTGCTCCGATGGCAGCACCCGGTGCAGCGTTGGCCCTGGACAGGGTGGACCTGCGACGCGCTCCATCTGTGATGCCTTCGCGCCCGGGATCAGCGCCTGCTCCGATGGCAGCACCCGAGGCAGCGTTGGCTCCAGACAGGGGCGAGGCGCAGCGCCATCGAGCCGCAATGAATCCGCTTCCGCCCACTTCTGGCCTGCTGCAAATTCGTGTCCCACCTCAGGAAAATCTCCTGAACGGCACTTTTGGCCTGGAATCGCATGCTCACCGCACGCCAGCAGCGAACGTCACCCCACAGGTAGTTCCTGCGCCCTCCCCGCAACCAATTTTCTTGCCTAATCAGAATATGCTCAGACTGAAATGGCAAGGTTTTCGCAAAATCACGGACATAGCTGCATTACGAGAGTTTTGCGCTATCCTTCGCCTGACCCTGCCTAGTGGCGCATCCACATCGGTCGGTATGCTGCACGAATGCATTGCATCGTTCCTGTTCGAGAAATTCGCACAGATCCATGGTCGCCTGCCCTTGCAGAGGGAGCTGGACCAGACGGATATGTGTTTGTCAAATCCGCTTTCGCTGGTCCAATGGCGGGCCGAAGATCTGATGCCTCAATTTTGGGTGGCCGACCCGCCTATGCAAACCGCTTTGCCCCGGGGTGCTAGCGGCCCAAGGTATTGTTCACCGCTGCCCCATACGGACGCTCGTAAATCGCAAGAGCAGCCGCTCTTCACGCCCTTCGCCCAGACGCAAACGTATAATCCAATGACCTATGGTCAGCCTAACACCTTTGTGCATCCCACGCCACGTCTGCACGAGCCTGTGCACGTGCAGAGTCCTTTGTCAGCAACAGACCATGCGCGCCAGGTGGCAAGACCCGATACCAAAGAAAAGAGCCCTGGTAATGGTAAATTTCGCTCGCCAGACACCAGTCGTGACGACAGCCTAAGAAAAAACAAAAAGTGCTCACCATCGGTTCGCCAGAGCGAGGTCGGGACCAACAGCAGTAGCGAGTCGTCGGATGACCCAGACGATGACCACTCGCTCGCCAGCAGCAACCGTAAACGATTACCGAAGGTGCGTCCTAATGAGATTCCCTTTTTCCGTGGGATAGACAATGAAGATTTTTTTCGCTGGCTGAACAATTTTGTGCACGTGTCCGAGACACGCGGATGGGACAAATCTGATTGTCTGATGATGTTTGCCCACCACTTACGTGACATAGCCGCCGAGCATTGGCGACAAATGCAGGCCCCGATCAAACGGAGCTGGCGTAAGACAAAAGAAGCCATGCTGACTTGATTTGCCTCGACTACGCGCCAGGCCGAGGCTTTGGACAAGTTCGAGGACCGCATACAGAAATCGAAAGAGACTGCAAAACAATTTGCCTACGCCTTAGCCGATCTATACAGTCAGGCTAAGCCAAGAAGCTCGGAAACAGAAAAAGATAACACTCTGGCTCGCGCATTCAAGAGGCGCTTGAGGCCAGAGATCGGCCAACCGTTAGCCCTTGTTGTGGCAGGTAATCCCAATATCACGTTTGCAGAGTTGATCAATCGGGCGGTTGACATCGAAACTGAGTTATCACGTCGTCCGCTTAGCCATGCTCCGTCAACTGTCTTCGCTAATGCAACAGTCACGACGAAGCACAATGCAAATAAAGGGTCTACCAACTCGAACGGCACAAGCAATAGGCAGCGAGCGGCCTCAGAACAGAAGGCGCCGCCGCCAAGAAGTCCTCCATCGCGTAAAACCCGCTTGCTGCCACCCGAACAGGCTGATGAAGAAATGAAGGCTTACTATGCTTCGGTCACCTGCAATTTTTGCGGCCTGCAGGGCCACATACAACGATACTGTAGAAAGAAAGACTGCGGTACGTGTGGCCTCAGGTATGGGCATCCTCCCAATGTCCCATGCCCTCAGGTTATACAGCAAACACACGCGGCGGCTCCCAGCTCGAGCCCAGACAACTACTAAGTAGCACGATCCGGCTTGAACGCGAATGCGAGTAGCTTTCAGCCGGCGAGTATGAACGCCAATCGCACCGCATACAGTTGTGGCGTGAAAACTACGCCTCCATCTGACCACAATTCGAATCCACGTAACAAGAGCTCATTACAGCCCCTGACCCGAGCCGAAAGAAGACAAGCGGCTCGCGAAAACAAAGTCGCAAGGACAGACCGGTGTGTCTATTCGACTCGTTGGACACCCCCTCGCCAGACACCAAAAACGGTTGAGGAATCCCCTGAAATTGCCATGTCGGTAAATGGCATCCGCACCACAGCCATGGTGGACACGGGCTCCCAAATTACGCTCGTAAACGCAAAAGTGCTCAAGGCGGCCACTCCATTAGGTCATGTATGGGACACGGCAAAGTTGCAGCCGTCGGATGTTACGATCCGAGGCGCGCAAAATGGGATTGTGCCAGTGTTAGGGAAGCTCTCAGTAGTCTTCAGTCTGGAGCAGGCCGAGACAGACTGGACTGTCTACGTAGTCGAGAATGGTTTTTACGATGTAATCCTTGGCCAAGACTTCAACCGGGCTCATGCACACCGCCTGGACGAACAGACGGATACAATCTCGTACCAACGAGGCGCCTTCAAAGGGTTGCACGTCCCTATCCTGGACCGCACGGGCAAACGTTCTCGCACCGTGCGCATTCTATACGATACAGTAGTACCTCGTCTGTCGGTGGTGCGTGCACCAGGTCGGGCCTCCCCCGATATCATAAAAGCCTTGGAATCTCCAGAGCAAGGACTTTATGTCGCCCCACTCGAAAGCTTTCTGGCTGACTCACACGTTCTGGTGGCCCACGCTTGGGTCACACCCACGAGTAACGGCGAAATGCCTTTGCAATTCATAAACGCGACGAAAGCCGATTATCATATTTATGCGGGCACTCCTGTGGCTTGTCTCAGGGATGTGCAAACGTTTCAAGTGGACGAGAGAAATCGCCCAGTCGACGCCAGCGAGCCGAATAAAGCATCACACGATTCCACCCCGACCGCGGACGTCATGGTTACGGTAACCCCTAACCCACCGGCTATTGTAATTGCGACGCCAGACAATCGACGCACGCAACTGGCCAATGCAATTGACTTATCCAAGATCCCCGAGCGTATCCGTCCTGCGATGGAAAAATGTCTTCTAGACGATAACGCGGACATCTTTGCTTTGGACGAGTCGGAATTGCCAGGCTCGACCTTAGTCATGCATTCTATTGACACTGGCGATGCCAAGCCCGCGCGCAGTCGCATACATCGGCTGGACAATGCCCGACGGGAGGCATTAGGCGCTCAGGTCAAGAAGTTCCTGGACGTCGGCCTGATCGAACCATCTAGCAGTCCATGGTCGACAAATGTCGTCATGGTTAGGAAAAAAACGGTAAATGGCGTTTCTGCTGCGACTTCCGGTACCTTAATGCGCTTACAGTACGCGATCAATGGCCCTTGCCGAACATTCAAGAGCTATTAGATGCCTTGGGTGGAGCCTCTATCTTCTCAACGCTCGACCTGTTTAGCGGGTTCTACCAAATCGCTCTTGACCCTAGCACAGCCGAAAAGACCGCTTTTGTATGTCCGAAGGGTCTCTATCAGTGGCGCCGATTGCCAATGGGACTCGTGAATTCACCCGCCACGCTCGAGCGAACCATGGAACTGGCGCTCACGGGCCTTAGTTGGGAGTGTTGCCTATCATATATGGACGATATCATAGTCTATAGCCAGACTGCAGAGCAGCACGTCACTGACCTGAATCGAGTATTTGACCGACTTCGACAGGCTAGCTTTCGCATACAGCCGTCGAAATGCAACTTTGCCCAGCCATCGGTGGACTTCTTAGGCCACGTCGGAGTGGCTGTCCAACCTGGAAAAGTTGCCGCGGTCAGGGAGTTCCCAGCTCCTACCAATCTGACAGAATTACGCACTTTCATGGGCCTGATCAACTACTACCGTAAATATGTGCCCAACATGGCTGGTCGAGTCGATAATCTACGCCGATTGACTAAGAAAAACGTCCCTTTCGAATGGACTGCAGTCCATCAGGCAGAGCTGGAGGACATGAAACTTGCTATGACTACTGCACCCATCCTCCGCTATCCAAACCGTAACAAGCAATGGGTCATGTATGTCGATGCCTCCGCTCATTCTATGGGAGCCGTCTTGGAGCAGACAGACGATGCCTTAAAGCCGAATGATGGAGAGCATTACGTTATTGCCTATGCCTCATCCCCATTGCCGAGCAGCCCCAGGAGCATGAGCGCCACAGAACGGGAAGCTACTGCGCTGCTGTGAGCCATCCGTCATTTTCGACATTACTTGTACGGCCAAGAGTTCACGGCATACACCGATCATCAGCCCTTAGTCGGATGGTGGGGTAATACCAAGCGCGACCCCACAGTCGCTGATGAGCCCAGCAAGACCTTATCACGTATTTTCGAAAAGTTATTGGCCTATACGTTCACGCTTCGGTACCGCCCTGGTGCGTCCAATGGTAATGCTGATGCCCTTTCTCGCTTTCCCTTGGCCAACCCATCGCCGGAGGTTACGGTAGCCGTCCTGACGCGGGTCGCTGCCTCCGACCTCGATGATGACCACGCATTGTTTGGTCTACCCGCACAGCCGGACATGGTCCTGTCTGATGATGCGTCCAGCGAAGATGACACAGACGCGGAACCACCCGCCGCCCCTGACATAACTCGCGAAAACGTGTATGCTGCACAGAGAGCCGATGAAGCTTGGGCTGATCTGATTGCGTACCTGGATGGCACTATGTCCACAGACGACTTCCGCTACCTGGCCTTGCACGCTAATCCAGATACCCGGAACTTCCGCCTAGATGACGATGGAATGCTGGTGCACGGAGGCCAGGATGGCATCTCACGCATCGTCTTACCTGCCTCTTTCATCGCCCAAGCTTTCTACCTGGAACACTCGCAGCCACTGGTAGCGCATCCAGGAGTAGATGCTACCGTGGAACGGGTCAAGGCAAAATACTTTTGGTGCACACTCGAGCCGGACATTCGACGCTTAGCCTCACAATGCCGGACATGCCTTCGCTGTAAAAAGCCGCTCATAACACGCGTGCGCAGCTGAATGCTGTATCCCCTCCGGGGCTCCCTTTCGAGCGGGTGGCCATGGACTGCATCGGCCCCCTCCCTACATCCTTTCGCGGGAATCGATATATCGTTGTCTTTGTATGCCCGTTCACCAAATACGTAGAGGCGTTTGCAGTGCCCGATATCCGCATGAAACGAATCGTCCGATTATTCTTCGAAGGCATCGTTTGCCGCCACGGCCCACCCGCATTCATTTACAGTGACCGTGGAAAGGAATGGGCTAACTCGTTCATGACGCAACTGACGCACGAACTCCGCATCAAACAAGGGGTCACTGCCCCTTACTCGCCATGGATGAATGGCCACGTGGAACGCCTAAATGCCATTATTGGATCTAAACTGGCTTTCTATGCGGCCACTGATCAGCGCAGCTGGGATCAATACTTGCCGCTCATTCTGTTTTCAATGCGTAATGCGACCTCCCGCAGCACGGGCTACTCGCCCAACATGCTATTGTTCGGACGGGACTTGCGTCTGCCTTCCGACTTCGCCCAGAAATCTTCCGACAATGCCGACATGTCCACGACCTCATATCTGGCCAAGATGCGCGATCGCCTTGCAATTCTGCACGAAGCGGCTCATCAAAGCATTCTGAAAACGTAGACCAAACGAGCCCTGGCTTTTAACAAAAGGGCTCGCCCTCGCGAATTTCATGTGGGCGACGTGGTCTATGTACGTGTCCATTACCACCGACGAGGTGATTGTCACAAACTCGGATACCATTTTTATGGCCCATATCGCATAATCGCATTTGTTGGCGAGGTCACAGTCCAGTTGCAATTGTTGGATAATCCGGCCCGTGTCATCGAATCGCACGTAAACCATTTACGCCCGCCTGCTCAAGCCGCAGCGCCTAGGGCTTCGTTGACACTGGACGAGCCGATCTCTGACGACGAAGGCGATCCACCAGAGACCGCCAGGCCAGCGTCACTGCGAGAGGGCCTTTCATCGGCACCCCCAGGTCAAGCCCCCGAACATGACACAAGCATTGCCGCATTTGCCGACGATTCGGCCACTACGGTCATTTCGCGTCCTAACGTGGCCACGTAGACTGGCCACAATCCTGCCGCGCCAGCTGGAGGCACGTTGGATGCTCCTAGCGCGCATAAACTGGATCCATTTCCTCCTGGCTCCTTCATTTGGGCTAAGGTCCGCGGGTTCCAGCCAGCCCCAGCCAGGGTTATCACCGTGGACCGATATCTAACCGATACTGGCTCTTCGCGCCCACCTAATGATGGTAGGATCGCAATCAAATTTTATGGCGATGCCACTCCATACGCGTTGGTCCCTCCAGCGGCCATCCAACCATATTTCGAATTTCGCGACCTCATGAAACAGAAACATCCTCGCATCCGCACTGCTATGCGTTTGCTCGAGCAGGATGCTGCCACAGAGGAACTCATGGCCATGGTTCCACCATCGGGTCCTCCGTCTCCCCAGTTATGAGCCTTCTGTCGTACTTCTACTTGTACAGTTTAATGTTTCCCCATGCAGGTACTTACTCAGCGTACCCGTCCTATATCATGCTGTGTTTCATGCCATGTATCAAAGCATTTTGCGCCGTTTTCGCGCGTCCATGACGTAATGAGGGCCATCACATCCCAAACTATCTCAGTCAGCCGCTCAACCTCTGCCCGGGCATCCTTCGTCACCCTCCGCCACCGCCGACATTGACCTCGATACTGACCCAGGCGATTACATCATCTTTATTGACTCCCCCACCACCACCTCCATGAACTGACCACCCCATCCAGGCCAGCGCCCCGAAGCTGTCATGTGAACATTTATCGCGATATGTCGCCCTGTTTGAGCTTGTATTGTGTAGTGTGTTTTTTACGTGTACGTTATCGCGTGTTTCCTTTCTTCTTTATTTTTTTTTCGGTTTTTGTTTGTCCTTTTTTGGATCCGATAGGGGCCATCGGATCTGAGGAGGGGGATGTGGGCCAGCCGTCGGTTCCTCTAGGTGTCTCACCGTCGCCAACCCCCTTCGCCCTAAGGCAGGGGCGGGGCTGGACTGCGGCCGAGCCGAGCGGACCCGTCGTCTGTCCTGGGGCTTGTTCAGTCTCGTTTTTGGACTCATCGTTGTTGGTGCGTGTGAATAAACGCTACATTCGCAAGCCCCAACCACATATGCGAGCCCCACTCATCCCTCGATTAGTCATTTGCGCGCAGAGGGTGCCTGTAAGGTTTATATGTCGTGCGTTGGAAAGTCATATAATAAATAGTTGGCTGCAGGGTGAAAAGGGTTCACAAGGAGCATTTTCACTTCCATGTTTTCCAGTGCGTGTTCATATTCTTTGTTGCGGCCCAACTTTTAAAACCCGCTCGAAGCAAGACTGGTGTCTGCTGTTTTGTTCGCTAAAATCTGCGTTTTTTCAGGGAGGTAGATTTATATTCTCACTGTCATTTCTTTTGGATCGCTGGAATCGATTTTGATCCAATGCCTCGCCACACTGGTTTTTCGTACTATGCCATGGTCGCATGTTTCGACACTGGCTTGGCCATGAATCTGGCTCAAGCGTGTGGAATGGCCAGCGCGACCTGGCCAAATTTATCCAAAACGCAGCAAGACGTTTATAAGTAAGAAGCGAGAAATCTTCGTCAACAAGTACGTCAGTAGAAATCGCAGGAAATGTGCTATTTAATCATTTTTTCAAGCTTCAGCTGGTTTTTTGTTTTTCCAATAGTTTGAAAATGCCTTTGTTTCATTGGGTGTCGTTTTTTCCATGGCTTGAATCCTGTAGTTTATTCAACCTAAAGATTTAATTTTTTGTCTGGTTTTAGCCTTGTTTGCAATATCACTGCAAAATTAAAACATTAAGTAAATAGCTTGATTAACTAGTTGTAATCATAAAGAAATTGGGTTTCTTTATCAGTACTAGCCCTATTCATAGGAATTTTAGGGCACTTTCTTCATATCTATTTTAAATTTCCTCAAATAAAATCCTTTCAGGCTGACAAACTTCAGGTGTCTATTAACTTTAAAACCTGGCGCTACTGTTGTCAGCCTGTCGAGGATTTTGCTTGCAATCAACCGTTCACCCCTACATGCTATGTAACTCGTTCTGAATTCTCACTTGCGGATTCTTTTGGATACCTATGTCTAGCCCTAGGAACTTTGCCATATGTTCCAGTTTGAAGAGAGGTGAATCAAGTGCATTTCTTAGCTTGCGCATGTTTTTGTTTAAGAAGAGGTGAATCAGGTGCCCTGGCCAATATCCCCGTTGGATAGAAGGGTACAGTACTTTATTTTTGGGCCTAGTTTGCCTCATGTTTCAGTTTGAGAAGGTATGAATGAAGTGCACTTGACAGCTTCTTCCTTGTGTCAATTTGAGAAGAAATGAACGTAGTGCACTAGATATATACTAGTAAGCTTACTCTATATTTTAGTTTGATAAGAGCTGGATGAGGCACCCTGACCAATTTCCTCGTCTTAGGCGAGTATACTGTATGCGCTGCGCGTATACTGCAGGACACTACCAACTGATGGGACACAGGTGGTGTTTGCAGTGGTGGAGCACTTATTTTTGAAGCAGAATTTGCTGCTGCATTCCAATCTGATTTATGGGCCTCCAATAGTTGTAAAAGGTCATTTTGACCGCTGGAAAGCATGAGATGGCACTCGCCAAAGACTAAACAGTTGTCAAACATTGGTGGCCCAGCCGACACAGCGCTCTCTTGCGGCATGCTGACCTACATTCTAACAATAGACAGGTGGTGTTGGCGCTCACTTTTTTGGTTGATAGTGCATCATAGAGAGAGCAAAAATTTCTTCAGGCTCAGACAGGAAAAAAATTGAGCAGCAAATGGCCATCCATAGAGGTCAACCGCAGCCTAGGGGGAGGGAATCAGCAAAAAGTGGTCAGCTGCGGTCAGGAGAGGGGGAGGGGCAGCGGCCAATGATCGACCACAGCAAGTTTTCAAATTTGTAATTACAAAGCCAACTTTTTTTATCTCCACCAGTAGTGCGCGCTCAAGCCTTCAAATTTTTTTGTCTTTTTTTCTTTAGTTGTTCGTTCTTGATAATGGAGTTTTCATTTCATCAGGATCTTTATTCCCAACTAGAATGGGGGGACAGGGAAAAGAAGGGAGGCGATGGTTCAATTTTGTTGAGGGCATTGGTCGTGTATTGTTTGGGGAAGCAAGCCTCACTTTGAGAACAAAGTTGTGTCTTGACTGAGGACGGCAGTTTGGAAAGTCCGTCGCTGCCTTTGCACACGGGGTCTGGGGACTCACCCAGTACTGTCAAGTGGCGGACGGTGGACGCCTGACGAATAGAGAATCAGGAGACTAGTTCTCGAACACCAGTTGGGAAGAAACCCTCCCTTCTCGCCTAGTATTATCCTGGGACGCTGCTTCTGGCACAGGATGCCCTAATGTGGAGTTGCTCCTAGTGGAGACACGCAGGGGGAAGCTGCCATGATATCTGGCCACCTCACTGCCTCACTTATCATAACATGACTGCAGGTTGGAAATCCTGAAGGGGAACTGGGACGGCGCGAGACCCAACCCACAAATTTTTTTAAAAATATATGGAAAGTTATAAGGAAAGTTCATTGAGGCTTTTACAAGACAAAAATCAGTTCCATGAATCAAAAAGAGATTTGTCTTCGAAGGAGAAGGTATTTTGTCTCAAGGAACTATAGGCTGCATTTCACAAAACTGCACTAAAAGGGGGTATGGCTGAAGTGGTCGACCATTTTTAAGGGGCCCAGCGGAAAATGGTCGGCATGCGGTCAGGGGGAAGTGGGGTCAAAAATCGAGAGTTTTTGCAGTTAAGCTTCATGTACAGCCCCTAGTTGGCTGGTTGCTTTTATTCTCTTGCTTGACACATATGCTCCGATGTTGGCAAGCAGTACATAGTTAGAAGCAATGAGCGGGTTGACCATATTTTTATATGCTGCAGCGACTCATACAGGGTAGGGTTTTTCCTGTGGCTGCGCCTGCCGTAGTGAGCTTAGCCTGCGCATTTTCGAAGTTGACAACAGGAGTAGTTTAGCTGAAAGCTATGTATACTTTGGTGAAACACTTTCTGCATGTGGTCCATTGCTCAGAAAAGTTATCTGGAAATGAAAGCAGCTGCCTCTTACTTAGCTGATTAGCAGGCTTGTAGGATTCCTCAAGTTGGTTAACATATTTCGTAATGCAGCTCATCAGAAGTCGGAGTGAAATTTTCAGTACTTCTTTCAAGAATGTTTATCACTACGCCATGTTACAACCAGTGTTTGATGAAATTGAAAAAGACGCGGGTGTGAAGTTTTCTGAGGGGCTACCAAGTATGGACGACATTGAACCCAACTCACTTTTGGTCTTGGACGATTTGTTCCCTCAGCTGGCTCAAAACAAAGACCTGGTGGATTTGTCTTGCGTCAAGTCGCACCACCAGAATATAAATGTGATTTTCATTACCCAGTCATTTTTCTACGATTCAAAAGTTATGCGTTGTGTGACGAGAAATTCACACTATGTGGTGCTATTCAAGTCGCCGAGGATGGCAGCTGTAGTCGAACAACTGTCCCGTCAGATTTGGCCCCAAAAGCCCAACTACCTGCTCGATGCTTATAACAAAGCCACGAGGGATAAACCATACAGCTACTTGTTTTTGAATTTGCATCCTAGCGCTGACGAGAAACTAGCCGTGCTCTCTAATATCTTGCCTTCTGAGAATGATTATCCACATGTTTTTATATAAGTGTGAGTGTGAGCTTTGTAAATAATATTTTTTGAAATGGAAAAGTCGTTACGTGAATTGAAAATTTTGTACTACAGTACGAATAAAGTGGTAAAGCAAATTTTGTCTCAAGCTTCTGATCAGTTGGTGCTAGCCATTGCTGAGCTGGCATTGAATATTTTGCATAACGATAATTTGAACATAAGTAATAAGGACAAAACCAAATTAGTCAAGTACCGCCGCCCACTCTTGGTACTGAGCGATCGTAACGACACCTTGGCCAGGAAAAGACATTTGATTAGAGCAAAAGTATATCGATTTGTGCCACTGACATTGCAAGTATCTATTCCCTATGTCGAGAGAAATGGTGTTCGTGCCGCTGGCCGAGTGGAAACGCTTGAAAGATCAGCAGACACCACCGAGGGTACAACAGACCCAACAGGTCCATTCGTCAGTGCCCTCCCAGTCCATCACCGAAATCGAGCAAGAGAAGACGGACGCAAAACCAAAAACTGATCTGATTGCTCTGTTACCGAAAGGGTACCGCGCACGAGCCACCATTGTGTTACATTATCTTTCTCCTTACATAGATTCTGATAACCGTGTCGTATTTCCTGGTGGTATGACAGGCGCTCATGTCATTGATTATTTACGTTATGTTTTGAATTCTATTCCAACCCACCCACCGCCGCACATTGAACAGTTTATACAACTGATGAAAACTTCAGGTGTGCCTGATAGTGTACTATATCGTTGTCACAAGAATGTGTCCAACTGGTTAACGTTTTAAAAATAAATTTGAAAATGAGAAAGCTGAGTGGTGTACTCGCATAAATGGAAATGAAAGAGAGCACAAAATGAATATAAGTCACTGCAAAATACTTTAGAACCAATTAAAAATGTTTTTCCAAAAGTTGATTCTGCTTGCAATCGTCAATTATATATCTGCCAGTTGCTACTGTCGTAAAACAGAAATACGTTGTCAGGGGGCCATTTCGTATGATTCAGTAAGGAAAGAAACGTGTTTTAATTCTGCTCAAAGTATAGTTATCGACTCTGGTTTATCAGTAGCCGACTGTTCAGCATGGACGAATGAGAATAGGCCAATTGTGATCATGGATTCGACTCTGTGCTCATGTCTACCCAAGGCACAATGTGTCGGCTGCACTTGTTCGTCGAGTAGCACCACTTCTTCACCAATCCAACCCATCACCACTTCAAGCAGTGGAACCAGTCAGACTCCGCCGACCACTACTACAAATTCTACTGACAGTGGGCCTGATGATTCAGCCACTGCATCAATGTACAGGTGCTTTATGTTTATACTCTCATTCTATAGTTTGTCCTCTTTAGAGCTGCCGGATCGACGGTCGGGATCATGATTATAGTTGTAGTCATAATAGCAGTTTATTTCATTATACGTCGACGGTATGCTAGGATGAAAGGGATTATTATTGGACCTCTAATGGTAAAAATTATGTTTTCAGCCGACGGCAGCAACAAGTACCAAATGTCCCACCTGCAAGATACTTTGTAAACCCACAGCTGGAAGAAGCAAACGCAGAACCAATGGTCGTGATCAATCCAGTGTACAATCCAGACCCACCTGATCATGAGAGAAGTAAGTGTAGTAAGACTTTTTTCCTAGCCACAACATTTATGTTTCTAGTTCAACTAATTGAAAATGAGAGAGAAGAAGAAGACGGAGCCCATAACTTACGTCGTAGTGGCCGTATAAGGAAATTGCCTGGTCGTTACACGCCTTGATTTTGTTTATGCTTTTTTTTTGTTCTATGCACTTTCTTGGCATTTGAGAGAAGACAACAACTTTTTGAACTAGTCTCGTTATATTTCCATCAAACACGACATTACAGTAACAATGGCTTAGTACTACCATCAGGCAAACAAATACGTTTCACGTACAAACTAGTCAACCCTTGTTTGAACTGCACATACGTATATACATTGTTTTTCACAGGGCGGATACCAACGTTCACTGCCTCACATAATGCGTCAGGTTCATCAAACAACACTTTATGAAAATTCTCAAAATTCATGATTTCCTTGTTTCTGGCCTGCACTCCTTTGATCTTGACACTTTCGTCACACACATAGCACTTGGAACATAATCCAATAAAACGATCAGCCGTCTTCTCCACTTTCAATAAACCTGGCACCCTCTTCTGCGACTCATCCTCCACAAACCATAAATGCTTGACACTGTCATACTCAGCTCTTAACTCCGGCCTAATCAACTCATCAAGCGACTCAGCGGCCAAAGCTATATAAATAGAATCAGTGTCAGATTCCAAAAACATAAAATCAGACTTGTCCACATATTTCAACAGGACGTCATAAATAAAAGCCAGCACTTTCAACTTGGCGTAGGCATACACACTCAATCCAATCACCATGGGCAAATTGAAGTTGATGGCTTTCTTCTTCATAGAAACTTCAAAACAGTTGTTGCTTACTTCATCTGTCCGATGGTGGTAGGGATCGTTATGGACAGTGGTCATTTCTTGGCGATCCACAAACTCAACATTCATATGCCTTTTCAAATTGGTGATGGTCTTGCCATAGCTGCTGTTGCCCAAAAGTTTGTAGACATCGGCCATTGTTCCCATTGCGGCTTTATTCATATCACCTTGAATTCTCTTCTCCGTCACTTTTTGACCAAACCACGTGAAGGCGTTCTCCCGATCGTACTGCACCACTTCATAAATTTTCGTTATCTCCACGCCATGCATTTGATAGAATTTGAGCAGTGGAGTCATCAGCCATATGCCTTCACCAAAATAGCTTCCGATCAGGCAGTCCCTTGGCTTCTTGAGTGCACCCTTCTTTTCGGCCAATTTTTTCATAAATGGACCAACATCGTCCAGCCCCACATCGGCATGCTTGATGATTGGAGGGAAGTCTTCGTACGGTTCTTTCTTGTCGTCTCTAGTGTAGAGATCGACTTTGGCGAAACCAAACACTTTCTCCTCCATGATGCCGGCAAACATGTCTTCTTCATCGACTTGATCCATATTGGAAAACGGCCTGATTGGATGCTGTTGCAGGTACTGGTTGTACTTGACGGCCAAATCAGTGAATGTTTTCAAGGCTGGATCCACTGATTTCCCTTGTTGGATGGCTACAGCGACTTTTTTGACGGCTGACCATTGACATTCCCAAAAAACGTCCAATTCAAATCCCAATTTCGTCAATTCCTCATACTTGGCTGCATCTTGCTGTTGTTGCAGTTGATTGGCTGGTGTCGGCCGCACATTCTTGTTCAGGCATTCTGAACCATGGTTGTGGTAGAAGCAGCCATTGAATTCAAAGACTTTCGGTTTGGGTTTAGCGTCCTTTGCAAATCCGTCCACTCGCCATTGATGCAGCCCAAGTTTGGTTTGTGGTCCATGTTGCGCATGATGGATGTAGACATTGTCCAGCCAGGCACGAAACTTGAGGTACTCGACTTCACCATGACAACGTCGTTCTTTCAAAATTTCGTCCATGGTTTTGGATTTTCGTTCCAATTTTCCAGTGGCAGGATTCAGTTTAAAGTGATCAGGCATGCCAGTCGGCATATCTTGCATGATGGCCGACAAATACAAGGCGTTGAAATCATAGCCGATCACTTTCTTGACCAATTTATTTGGATTGCCTCTAATTGGAGTTTGATCTTTGACGGCAATGCGCTGACCAATGAACGACAGACCACCACATAACGACTTGTTGCTGTAGAGCTCTTCACACAGTTCTCGTTGCTCTTCAGAGAATAGACCAAAGGAGGTGGACGGTTGAACTTGATGCAACGTCTTGAACAAATAGGCCAGGCAGACGCCAGGAATGGACATGGCTTCTTTGAAAATGTCAATTTTGAAATCCGACCAGTACGTTTCGGCCATGATAGAGCAGGCTTGGAGAAATGGATCGACGTCCAATGAATTGTACACCTTGGTATACTCCAATAAATTTTTGACTGGTAGAGCATTCCAAATTTTCCGACCTTCTTCATACGACTCTTCACTGATGGTGCCATTTTTGAGGGTGCTGTAGAAGGCGGATCTGGGTGGATACTCAGTGATCGATTCCAAATCGGCATAGCTCTTGACCAACTCGTATGGATAACAGCCCTTTTGAGGCCCAGTTGGATTGAAGGCCTTGATGAATTTGTCCAAGTTGGTGCCAGCCGCCATGTACATCATTGCATCCAAAAATTTCAGTTCTTGAGTAGCCAGACACAAAATTGAACCGCCTTTTTTGATTGAAGACGGCCATTGACATTCCTCTGGAACCAGCTTGGAGTAGTCACCGCTTTCCTTTCTTTCGTTTCTGGTCTCCCTGACTCTCTTCACCATGGCAGGAAATAATAGTTGTTTGACCAAATTCAGATCATAGCGGCCACCATTGTAGGTGATAATGGTTAGCTGACGACAATATCGGTCCAGTTTCTTGAACAGTTGCGTCAGTTTGTTCAATGCTTCTTTCTCTCTGAATACGTTTTGACCATTGGCGACAGCAATAGTTTGAGACACTTGACCATGGAGCTCTTTGATCTTTTCGAATTCTTTCTCAAATTTTTTCTTTTGCAGCTCGTAATTGATATTGCTCCATTCTAACATGATTTCATACATTTCTTGGACCAAGGCGTTGGGATCATTGTTGTGGAAAAATTTCGTTTCAGTGGCACCAGGGATGGTTGACTTGAGAGCGCCAGTGACCACCTTGTGCTGATTTCTGAATTGTAGGCCTGGCACGTCATCGTCCATGTATTCGACTTCCATGTTCTGATCATTGAGTCGTTTCTCCATCGCCTCGTCCATTTGACTTCTCTTGACATTCGGCTCCAATTGTTCTAAAACGGCTTCACAGTCCCAAGTAGCAAATGAGGGGCAAAACTGATTTTCTTTTTCAACGACAATTCCAAATTCCAATAGCTGGTCAAAAATGGTTGTTGGAGCTTCGTAACACCCGCCAGGATACTGGTACTCGGTTTGACCATTGCTGCAGTGACCATTTTGATGCTGGTGCAATAACTCTCGACTTTTAAACAATTTACCACAATCGCCACATGGAAGCTTGAGTAGGTGTCTTGGAAAATTGTGGGGCGATAAAAAATGTGCAGAAGAAGATACGGCCTTTCTTTTGGGCATTTTGACAAAGCGAAAAAAGGGCGAATAGACTAAGAAGTTATGAAGTTAACAGAGATGGAGAGAGACTCTAATTTCAGTGGGAGGTCAGAGACCAGAATGACTTCTCACTCCCAAAGCGTTCCCTTTCATAGCTTTCTGGAGCGGGCGAGCAGATCGGGCGAGCGGGCGAGCAGACCGGGCGAGCGGGCGAGCGGGCGAGCAGATCGGGCGAGCGGGCGAGCGGGCGAGCAGATCGGGCGAGCGGGCGAGCGGGCGAGCAGATCGGGCGAGCTGATGTGATTGGTCAGGATTACTCATTTCTGCTGAACCAAAAGGTATAAATAAGGGGTGGGCTGGATAAGTTCATCAGTTGTCCAAATTTCAAGCAGTCTATAATGTCGATTCAAGACGCCTTGTCCATGTACGTGCGACACATGCGGTTCAATTTTGGAAAACGCCTCACTGTGAAAACGCATGATCTACTGCCATGGAAGTCGGCCAATCTCCTACAATGTCAACCCAATGCTATCGCCAGTGAAGGTGACGACAAATGGCCAGTGTTGGTCAAGTTCATTCACCAGCATCCAAGCGCCAGACCAAAGAAAGTCAAAGAACTGGTTGATGAAAAGGAAGACTATTTTTTGCAAAGGGACGCTGCCGGAATGGTGCAATTGAGAAAAGACTGTCCCATTTGGTATCGCTGTCAGTCAGTGATGGCCGTTTGTAAAGCGGAAGAAATGGTTTTAGTCTGTTTCAATCCGAGAAGCTTTGACGTGCTGCCTATCGATGTACTGTTTGAGCGTGAAACGTTCACGAACATGTTCTGCGATTTGGGTATTAAGTTAGGGTTTGTCGAGGAGCCCATGGACACTAGTTAAATTCATCGTCTCCTCGTGAAGTTAAATTCATGCGTCTCCTCTGTATGTGTCATCTGAGTTCAATTTACTACAAATACATTAGCTACGTTGAAAAGACACACCACGAAAAAGTGCATAAACACAATAAATACAGCATTATATGAGCCTATAAAGTGACACAAAAATATAAATACTAAACTAACAAATACAAACAAAGTGGATCCTACTGTAATGTACTTACTCATCAACAAATAATAAACCCTACTGCAATGCACATGCACATCAACAAAATATATCCTTAATAAAGATCAAAATATATCCTAATGTAATGTACCTGCACATCAACAAAATAAATCCTACTGTATGTATCTGCATATCAACAAAATATATCCTCCTGTAACGAACTTGCACATCAACAAAATTAATCCTACTGTAGTGTAGTTGATCATCATAAAAATAAATCCTACTGTAATGTACCTGCACATCAACAAAATTAATCCTACTGTAGTGAAGTTGATCATCATAAAAATAAATCCTACTGTAATGTACCTGCACATCAACAAAATATATACTAGTGTAATGTATTACTCATCAAGAAAATATATCCTACTGTAATGTACCTGCACATCAATAAAATATATCCTTCTGCAATAAACTTGCACATCAACAAAATCCTACTGTAATGAACTTGCACATCAACAAGATCCTACTGTAATGAACTTGCACAACCACAGAATCCTACTGTAATGAACTTGCACATCAACAAAATATACCTAATAATATACTACTATAACAAAAATAAACCTACTTAATATCCAAACAAAATACACCCCTATATATACTTCACACAAAAAATATATTTATATATTACTACTATAAAAATATATTATATATTACTATCTCTTTAATATATAAAGTGACCATACACAGTACTCATTTTTCACTCAGCTTGGCAACAGCTCAGGGAACACAAAGTAACTCACTCACCAGACAGCCTTTCCACCCACCCTTTTTTTCACCAGCTTTTAACTTCACACTCCGATGGACCCCACTGCCAGCAGCAGTCTCACAAAGGGACTCACAGTCAGTCTGTTAACCAAAAAAAATACGCTCAGTCTCTTTACACTCACTCAAACGGTCCACTGTGAGCAGCCCTTTGCACCACCTTCACACTGCACACTGCGAGCGCGCTTTTCCACTTTACACTTTACACTGCCTATGCTTAACCATTGTGCCTCAAAAAGTGACCCATGATCCTCCTACGCTTATACTACTTTGAATCCAAATTTCATAGGAAAACTTGAATTGATTCTTTCAGCAAAACCGTCCGGATTCTAGCGAGTGGTACACACAACTCGGCTAATTTCCTCGAAATATTGGCGAAATAGACTTGTTTTCCAAACACATAGCAGGTAACTGGAGATTAGGGTCGGACGATAATAAGCGCGTCTCGACTTAATTCACAATACCGATTGGTCAAACAAAATCCGTGAGGCTCGTGACAGCAATTCAGCGTTCCTCCGTCAAAACTCTTTTAACACTGGGAATCCAACTTTTGGCCTAGTTGGTTATTCCGGCTGGTCAGGCCACACGTGCGATTACACGCAGCCTTGGTCAGCGTGTGAAGCAGTGTGCAGTGAGAGCGAGTGGGATGATCGTCCTTCAGGCAAGGAGGGGCTGCACTTTACACTCGACCAAGTTTGAGTGAGCTGCTAGTTTTTCTCTTTTCGTGGCCCTGATAGCTCAGTGGTACGACATTGGGATCGCAAGCGGAAGTTTGCGGGATCGAATCCTCGTGGGCGTGGTACATTTGCACTGAGCAGCGTCACTAAAGCTGAGCCCTCCGGGGTGGCTGGTTTAGGGTTCCAGCCTTAAAGCGATCCCTAAAGCTTCGTGGGTTATCTTACTACGTGTAAGTCTTTTGTTAATTTTTGACCATTATGGATCGAAAATGTTGGGAAACCGTGGGCATACTGTAAGTTGAAAACTGACAGATTCACTTATTTGAGGATTTTGTCGCAGCAAGTATCCAACTCCTGATGGCTGCACTCTATTTTGCATTCGGTCATAAATTCTGATGGCACTAGGTTTACTATACCAAAATCAGGATACGTTTGAAGTTTAAAAAATTGTGAGAAGATGACACTTTGACAAAGTCAGACAAATATTGACTTGCAAGAAAGATTCTTTGATTTTTAGCGACGTGCATATCGCTTGCAAGATGTCAAGGCCAGTCTTCTACCTGCCGTCATTCTTTCCAGTGTGCAAGCAAATCATTCACTCGATCTGGAATCTGCTCTCACAATCCGTCTTGTGTCCAAGCCAAACCCTGCAAAAGGCAGGCGAACGGTTCTTCAAATTAATTATTGATGAGTGCAGGCCACCACGGAGAACTGTGTAGATCGGGCAGCAATGGTCGGCTACTTTCGGACATACGCATGAGCTATCCTCGTCATTGCCAGCTGATTACTGGAAGAAAAGTGGGTCAGAGAAACACAGACGTCGTCTGGGTTCAGCAGATCCCATTTGAACAATCAGCACAGCTTCAGCAACTATGCAGTATATATGTCGTCTGAATTAAAAAGATTTCTTGGCAGCCGTTGTCTTTGATCAAATCACTCAATCACCTGTCCCATTTATTCGTCGCTGCTCGACTGCATACAGTTCACTGTTCAATGTAACAATCCACGAGCAACTGTCGCTGTTGCCTCTTTATGCCTCATCTGAGATCGTCTGACCTTTCCGACAATGTCGCGAGCAGAGCGGATGATCAGTTTCAATTCAGTTGTTCTGCCTGTCAAAGTGATAATCGTTTTGGAAGATGATTTTGTTCAGTCGGTTGCATCAGGCAGACTCAAGAAGGAGTCGATGCATCTAGACTGAATAATAAATATTTACTGTATATACTCGCTTGCTCAGATTTCATTCATAATGGCGAGACAGCCCCGGCAGTATCACACAATGCCTTATATGTCTGTAACCATTATATGTTAAGCATAAGCATAGAGGCTCGGTCTTATCTGCAGTAGATGGAAAAAGTCGCTGAGGCCTGTAAACCAGTAATATATATAGAAAAAGCGGCTTCCCGAAAGGTTTATTACAATGCTGGTGTCGCTATTGTCGAGTTGAAGTGTTTTTCGCCGCACTTACTACAAGTATCTTTAAAAAGTGGCCGCTTCCTCGATTCTCCAGATCTGCGAAATTAGTAGAATTGGTCGCGTTGAATCGGAGTTACTAGTCGTTGGAACAACAACGACAGCGGCTTGCACTGTCTCTTCATTACCATTAGATTTGCCTCTTCCATCCGGCGCTTTCGCAATCGCGCTAAAACTCAGTTTTCTCGACACCGAAGCCAAGGTGCTGTGTGTAAAATGAGCGGGGTCCTTCTTGACTACTCTAGACGACGACTTTTCCTTCGCTCCGATCTGATATTTGTCTTCGACTTGCCCTTTTATGTCTTGGCGAATCTGATATTTCTCGGCCTGAATGCTGGGGGTACGAATAAGATGGATCTTGACACAACAGCAACAATTTCGGAAGATACTTTTCAAAATTGCGATTTCCCGTTATGTGATGGAGCAGATCGCAAATTTTCGGTGTTCGGCGCTGAATCATAACGTCGAATTTTTTCCCCTTATTTCAGATGACCATTAATTCTCCCTCCCATCCTTCATCTAGCGGTTTGTTAAGAAAAATCTAGTGCTCTACCTTTGTCAAAATCTTGCGAGAATTTATTCTTTTTGATCTTGACTGTGACTGTATTTGAGAAGTCTGACTTTAAGGCAGTATAAGTCTGACTTTACACTTGTGATAGCAAAATAAACAAACCCTGTTCATAACTGCTAGGTACAGACCACATTTTCAATCAAAAGGTACTCCAAAAAAGTTGGAGGAAGCTTGAGAGCAACCACGAATCTGTTTGTCCTTGTCTTTGGTGTCGGTATTGCTGGTGGTCAATGATAGACAAAGTGATGGGCCATTAGCCAGGTCCGACATTCAGTAAAATCCCGCCGAATCTATTTTTTGGGGTTGCCTTGGGTCGGGTTTTTTGGCTTGGAGTGGTTTTGTGTAGTGGAGGTTGACCTTCCCCGAACCCAACCCAAGAGACCCACTTTTCTACTTGGGGTCACCCTTATTTGTCGGAATGTAGGCGCAGCTTTTTTAAGCCAAAGCGATATGATCTCCACTGGTTTCGAATTGAGAGGTCCTAGTGTTTAAAAAATAGACTCAGCTCCCTCAGCTAGTCTAATTCGATCTTTCGCGAAGAAATTTTAGGCGACATAAGAATCATTTCTACTAGAAACGCACCTGCCCACATAAGCTTACTCAATATATAGATTCCCGCAATAGCGGTTTCTAAATTGGTTCACTCGACAGCTGCCGCTTTATGTACTCCTAAGGAAACAAAAGTACAAGCACTCACGAGTTCGGGTAGCTTGGGTGTGCAAGCAAGGCTTACAATAACACGAAACGTGCGACGATGCCAGCTGCTCACGTCGTCGAACTTTCTCACAAAGTTGTTGCTACAAGGAGACCACAACTTCATGCAAGCAATAAAACTGCGCTTTCAGCTGCCGTCGTAATCAGTAGTAGTTTTTGCATGATTCGCTCATAACCTAGCAATAATTTTTCTTTTCCGTCTTTTTTTAAAGTTTTTCGTGTTTCCACCACGTTTTATCGAGATTTTTTCATGTCTGATTAATTTACGGCTAAAACAAACCACAGAGCAATCTTGAAATCTTTTTAGCACCATTTTTTAGTGCCCATGAAACGGCCAGGCCTCTTCTAATCAAAAAATCGTGCTTTTCAGCTGCCATCAGTGTGCAGTTTTTTTTTTGATCTAGGATTAATTTGAGCCTGCTGTCTCATCGACTCATGTACCCGTACTGTATCTTATGCATAGCAACAAAGGGTTTACAAGACATTTGCAATAAAGTGTAACTGGAAGCAGTTTCACCTCGCGGCTATTTTTTACTTTGTCGCGGCGGACGTCGTTAGTACATAGCGAGATGGGAGATGCGAGGGCTCGAAGGATCAAGGATCAAGTTTTGAGTGTTTGAACTGACAATCACAGTACCATGCCATTTCTTCTGTAGTCTTACAGTCATGGCGACCACTATCTGCGCTAATTGTTTCAAAAACTGCGGTGAATTCTTTCTGACGAGCTCTTTGAAGCTTTTCGTCGACGCGTTTCATTGCCCCTCCTAGCATGCAGTCGAAATTTTATCCCGGGGGATACCTCTGAGACGAGGCATCTCAAGAGACAAGGCAAACACATCTTTTACTTCCTCCACGCCCTAATGAATACGATTCCGCGTATCAAATGATAATGAGAACAGGAAATTAAAACTGAAGTTTCATGAAAACCTCGATATCGGATCTCAAGCGAGTTATGTAAGTCCTGATTGAGTACTAAATGGTTTTAATGGCCATGTGACGCCGATGTCGACTTGAGGACATCACACTCGGGCCAGGGTCGACCGTACCGGCTTTTTAAACCGTACCCGTACCCTCTCACGCCAGGTGCGCAGTTACGGGCGAGTGTTCGACTCGCGGGCCGGTAAATCATTTCGTGTAAAATGTGTCCCTTCACCCTCGAGTGCGCATAAGCGTTTGGTGATGTGGTAAAACATGAACATGAACCGAGGGCCTGGTACGGCCGTACCGTACCGTACCGTACCAGACGTGCCGTACCATACCGTACCGTACTCAAAATTTTACTTTAACTGCATATGAATAAGAAACTTTCTTAGCTGGTTATGCTTTGATTTCAAAAGCGGACAGTTCCGCAAAAGTACTTTATTAGCTTGTTTGAATCTGGCGTCACACATCCGTATTAGACTAATTTGAACGTATTGAATCCAACTGCTGGCAGATTACATTTCACAAAAGGAAGCATTCAGGTATTTTCTGGCATAAGACTTCCATGGTAACCCCCGCATACATTCTTAGCCACCAAAAATGCGGTTTCTCATCTTTCCAGCACCTGATTTCCAGCGCTGGAAATCAGAGTGAGATGAGGGGCCGCCTCTCGAGATCTTTGTCTTACAGACCTTGCAAATTGCGTGTAATTCGTCGTTGTCGTCGATGTAGTAATAATCGTAAACTTTAGAAACTTTAGAAGACATTAGCTGATAAGACCTAACTGGCTGTCCCAACAGACCAGCTACGAAATTCAATTCACACCAGCAAGTCCTGCAGCTACGGTACAGTGCAACAATCTTGATTTCACACTTTCTCGAATACCTACTCAAAAACAGCTGTTTTGAAGTAAGCTGCATGCACCTGCGAATCACTGAAGCGCGAAAAATTTAAAAATGACATAACCCTGGAGGTACGGCCGTACCGGCCTGTTTTAACTGCCTTACCCGTACCGTACCGTACCACCCCCCGGTACGGCGGTACGGTACGGCCGGTACGGTGGTACGGTCGACCCTGGCACTCGGGCGTTTCATTCATCACAGAGCGAATAAAGCTGGAAGTTCTTTAAGTAATCAAGGACTTTTTGATGGGTCATATGTATGACATGTCTATTCTTTCATTTACGCAATATGACCCCATGAGAATGTGAATCTGAGCCCATCCCTTTGTATCTCCGCCCATTGTCAAGGCGACCAGGTATCATCGAGGTCGCGGAAGACCTTGTTGGGCTTTTTACGAATATGCACCAGTATTTGCTAGGCTGGTCGTGGGAAATTAGCTGTATCACACCAACGCATGTGTACATAATTGAGTTTGACGAGAAAAAATGTCCAGTGGATTTCCAGAGCAGTCGTGTCACGTTTTGCCTAGTGTAGATCTAACATGCTCCGAAGAGCTTTTTTAAAATTTTATTGTCTGCGATTTATTTTCTCATTTAGAACGTAAACTTCTTTTTTTAGGAAAATTCTGACGGAGAAGTATCAAAATTTTTCCGCTGAATCGATCGGCTAGGGACGCTTTTTAAGTGGAAGAATTTGACGCATTGCGAAAGAAAGTTTATGATGTATTGCGACGTCGGATGTGAATTTCAAGAAGCGTATGAGGAATTTTACCAATTTTACATGCGAACAATTGGTCGATTATTGTAAAGCGTGTCAGAAATGGATAGAGACTGAAAACAACACTGGCAAAACGATCAATGTAGGTCTGCTGCTTGGTGGATTTTTTGGATTAGTGAGCTACGCGCTCATGATTGTCGTGTTTCGTTTGCCCGACTTTAAAGGAGCGAGGTACATTTATCATAAATCGATCGTCTACATGGAAATAGCGCACATGTTTGTGATGGCGCAGGTAGGTGACATATCTACATTATACAATGATCGCAACAGGTTTCACTGATCAGGAGGGATCCTATCTGTGCTGAACAGCCACCCAAACCTCTATGACAAATATCCATGAAAACTTAATGATCCAAAAATTAGTCGCCTAACGGGAAACAGTTAGAAGCTGACCACCCCTGTTTTTCTTTACAGGCGGGTTTTGAAAGATTCTTGCCAACTGACAAAACTTGCATGGTCACTACATTTTGTCATTATAGCGTTTTGTGGCACTTTGGTTTCCACAAAAATTCACTAAATTTAATCAACCAAAAGTTGCTTGGACATTTGTAGCCATTTCATTTTTATTTGGTTTGCTCAGCTCCAGCCCGGCAATTACAGAATCGGTAGATCAACGAATCGTAAACAATGTGTCTGTGTGGGTAAGTGTGGTGAAAATGGCAAAGGTTCGATTGTTGGAGGCGATCAAATTGTTACATTTATCATTTACGCTGTCAAAGGTGTGACCAGCGTCCTGATGGTCGTGTGCTGCATCGGAGTAGCGCTCGGACTAGTCATAAAGTCTAGAAAATCACATCCATGTCCTCAGCAGCTCATTCAAAATGGAAGGAGAATCGGCGTCCATCTTGCTTACAAATTGCAATAGCCATATTGCAAATTATCGATCACGCTATGTGGGTGATCAGTGGCGTCATTACTGACCGGCCACCACCATTCCTAAGCTTGGGATTAGATGCTATCACTGAGCTCAGCTTCGACGAAGCCATGGCTGTAGTCCGCTACAAGCATTTCTGGCGATGGACATTCGCTAGTCAGGAAGTGAGTGGCATTTTGGATCATGCCGTGAGATTGCCAATATATCTGATCGGCATGAAAAACTTTCGAGAAGGTTTTTTTGGCATATTTGGTCACTTATGCTGTTGCTGTCACAACCCTGTAGCTTCTGCTGATTGAGTCATGGTACTAGTGTGGCGTCATGAGTTGTTAGAGCAACGGAATAATAGTGGCATGTGACACGTGCATTCTCCAACAGGGATTTGTAGGGTAAATATTCTAGCGCAATGTTTCTGTGGTGAGCTTGTAGAATTTGGAATGTGGAATGATCAGCAATATCACACCAGGAGGTTTTAAAGAAATAGTAAACCCTAATTTTTAAAATTACGTAGTTTTGACCCTCAACATAAGCCGGTGTATTGTCCACAAAAAGTGCAGAATGTTCATATGTCGATAATAAGGTCACGCGAAAGCATACAAATTAGTAAGCTCAAAAAATCATGTTCGCCTCCGCTTTAACATGTTTCAGGAAACAACCATCTAATGATATGGCAAGTAGACCTCAGTTTTGCATGTTTTTACTATTTAACATTTGCAGAAACATTTTCATGTCCAGCGGGATTCGCAGAATTCGCTTTTCATGCACCCAAGCATGAGGCCTTCCTTCCGCCGTTTTCAATCTGGCTTCATTGGCATAGTCACATGATATGCCAGGTAGGTAATATGTAAGTATGCTAGTATATATACTTTATGTATATATACTTTTATGAGTATATAATTTCCGCGTTAGGGTCGATATCTGAGTAAGTGGCCATTAAGAGCTCTTCTCAACTCTGATGACTATGTTGGCCTAGCCATAGTCTGACTCCACATATGATTCCTGAAAATGAGGAGCTAAGTTCTTGCGTGTACCTGGCTAGTTAAGCTTGGCATTTATTCTGCGCACCAAGAATGGCTTCCTTGACGACTATCCAGGTTACAATGCAAAACAGTTCACTGTGTTCAAAAGTCAGAAGTGCCCTTACATTTCTCCATCAGTAGCAAAGGTTCTGACAGAAGCTACAGAGCTTCCACCACAATATGACTTTGTGAGCAGTATATTTTGTAACGGCTAGATGCACACTCTAGCGTGGGTTTGATATATGCTAACTTTTTTGTTTTTTTAATCAGCATATTTATTTGTTTCAAAGTTATGCAAGTAGTCTACTGTATATTATTCACGCCAAATTCTGATTGGTTAAATCTTCCAGACTAACTTCAGCTTGCTTTTAATCAATTTGGTTCAATCCTTATGCGATTTTCTTACCTTAAAAATCAGACCGCCTTCAGTAGATTTGATTTGATGCTTTTACGAATGCTTCGACGTGAAAGCTTGGATGAGCGCGCTGGAGTTAAGCCACCCATTTGTAATTTATCAGATTTCGCTCAATTAGAAAAACGATGATTTTCAAAACGAATACTGCACTATACTTTTCACACATTTTGGATAAGGAATACTCTCTGGGCGGGGCCAGCTCACATACTGAAAGCAATTATATTCGTGTCAAGGCTGCCACTTGGCTTATGTGCTCAAATTTCGAAATTAAAAGCAGCGAATCAACGTTTTCGCCAGCAGCTTGGTTTTTCAGAGACCCCCCTTCCCGCTGCTGGCAGTGTACTGTACAGTTGCTTCCCCGCACAATTCGCACTGCCTTGTTCAAAAAGCCATTGCACATTCTCATTCTCATTCTCACAGACGGTGGCCGTTCGTCAGAATGACTTCAAACCCGCATTCCTTTATTTTGCCAGGTAATACGACGCAATTTTTCAGCATTAGGAATGCGACGAATCTGGATCAGCCCAAAAATTCAGTGCGATCTCATGTGCAACAGAGAGAAAACAATCCGAAATCGGCGATTGGGCCCGCGAAAGCGTCCAGTTTCAATATCTCGTCGAAATCAACAGCTGTGACGCAACCGTCGTACAAAGTGTCGCGATCGACTGGCGAAGCGGAGGGGATCTTGGGCAAATCAAAATCAATTCCACCATCCTATTCAGTCTCAGGTTCAATTATCCGAAAAAACGCGGCTGGGCCGAACAAAAGACAAACATTCAAGAAAAGCGCAAAAGAATCCGTGAAGTCCAGATTAGTCGGCGGTCGTGATAACGTTTCAACGCCGACAAACCGACCGAATTACGAAAATGTCACTACACCAACCAAATCTACTCCACAAGTTGACCACTCGGGCTATGTCGACATGCGAGACACTGCAGCAAAAAAAACGGAGCAAAGGCCTATAGATAAGCCTGGTTATCAGTACATGAGAGGTGGGTATACTGTACATTGTGATACGTTCAGAATATTGAGATATACTTATTTATTTTACCCCAAAGTTGCATTTCTGTTTAGATTCTTCTGCACCTTATGAAAAAATAAGCGTATGGAATGCGCCCAAATTGGACAGTGGGACACCGCATTATTTGGAGTTGACAAACAGCGGCAGACCACGCAAACGACTTAAATATGACTCAATCAGCAGAAGCTACAGGGTTGTGACAGCAACAGCATAGGTGACCAAATATGCCAAAAAAACCTTCTCGAAACTTTTTCATGCCGATCAGATATATTGGCAATCTCACGGCATGATCCAAAATGCCAGTCACTTCCTGACTAGCGAATGTCCATCGCCAGAAATGCTTGTAGCGGACTACAGCCATGGCTTCGTCGAAGCTGAGCTCAGTGATAGCATCTAATCCCAAGCTTAGGAATGGTGGTGGCCGGTCAGTAATGACGCCACTGATCACCCACATAGCGTGATCGATAATTTGCAATATGGCTTTTGCAATTTGTAAGCAAGATGGACGCCGATTCTCCTTCCATTTTGAATGAGCTGCCGAGGACATGCCCATCACAAACATGTGCGCCATTTCCATGTATACGATCGATTTATGATAAATGTAACTCGCTCCTTTAAAGTCGGGCAAACGAAACACGACAATCATGAGCGCGTAGCTCACTAATCCAAAAACTCCACCAAGCAGCAGACCTACATTGATCGTTTTGCCAGTGTTGTTTTCAGTCTCTATCCATTTCTGACACGCTTTGCAATAATCGACCAATTGTTCGCATGTAAAATTGGTAAAATTCCTCATACGCTTCTTGAAATTCACATCCGACGTCGCAATACATGATAATCTTTCTTTCGCAATGCGTCAAATTCTTCCACTTAAAAAGCGTCCCCACCCCATCGATTCAGCGGAAAAATTTTGATACTTCTCTGTCAGAATTTTCCTAAAAAAGAAGTTCACGTTCTAAAATATGGAAATAAATTGCGGACAATAAAATTTTTAAAAAGCCCTGCGGAGCATGTTAGATCTACACTAGGCGAAACGTGACACGACTGCTCTGGAGATCTGCTGGACATTTCTTCACGTCAAACTCATTTATGTACACATGCGTTGGTGTGATACAGCTAATTTCCTACGACCAGCCTAGCAAATACTGGTGCATATTCGTAAAAAGCCTAACAAGGTCTTCCGCGACCTCGATGATACCTGGTCGCCTAGACAATGGGCGGAGATACCAAGGGATGCGCTCAGATTCACATTCTCATAGGGTTGAATTGCGTAAATGGAAGAATAGACCCGTCATAGATATGACCCATCAAAAAGTCCTTGATTACTTATAAAACTTTCAGCTTTGTTTCGCTCTGTGATGGATGAAACGCCCGAGTGTGATGTCCTCAAGTCGACATCGGCGTCACACGGCAGCTGAAAGCGCAGTTTTATTGCTTGCATGAAGTTGTGGTCTCCTTGTAGCAACAACTTTGTGAGAAAGTTCGACGACGTGAGCAGCTGGCATCGTCGCACGTTTCGTGTTATTGTAAGCCTTGCTTGCACACCCAAGCTACCCGAACTCGTGAGTGCTTGTACTTTTGTTTCCTTAGGAGTACATAAAGCGGCAGCTGTCGAGTGAACCAATTTAGAAACCGCTATTGCGGGAATCTATATATTGAGTAAGCTTATGTGGGCAGGTGCGTTTCTAGTAGAAATGATTCTTATGTCGCCCAAAATTTCTTCGCGAAAGATCGAATTAGACTAGCTGAGGGAGCTGAGTCTATTTTTCAAACACTAGGACCTCTCAATTCAAAACCAGTGGGGATCATATCGCTTTGGCTTAAAAAAGCTGCGCTTACATTCCGACAAATAAGGGTTACCCCAAGTAGAAAAGTGGGTCTCTTGGGTTGGGTTCGGGGAAGTTCAACCTCCACTACACAAAACCACTCCAAGCCAAAAAACCCGACCCAACGCAACCCCAAAAAATAGATTCGGCGGGATTTTACTGAATGTCGGACCTGGCTAATGGCCCATCACTTTGTCTATCATTGACCACCAGCAATACCGACACCAAAGACAAGGACAAACAGATTCGTGGTTGCTCTCAAGCTTCCTCCAACTTTTTGGAGTACCTTTTGATTGAAAATGTGGTCTGTACCTAGCAGTTATGAACAGGGTTTGTTTATTTTGCTATCACAAGTGTAAAGTCAGACTTCTACTGCCTTAAAGTCAGACTTCTCAAATACAGTCACAGTCAAGATCAAAAAGAATAAATTCTCGCAAGATTTGACAAAGGTACTGGTTAGAAACCAGAAACACCACTGGGATCGGTGTACAACTTGAGTAGCTGAGCATCCATTGTACACTGACAGAAAAATCTTAGATGGCCAGATAATTACTACAAAACACGCCATCACATCTTTTGAGAATCGGAGCCGGCCCTCCTTTTCTCCCCCCAGCCCCAGACACAGGGGGAGCCACCTCCAGGGCAACGCCCAAAACCAGGGGAGAAACCCCGCCGTTCGATTTGAAAGCAAACCTGCAATTGCCGGAGGGAATACTCCCCCCCCCCCCCCCGCGGGGGCCAACAAATATTACATTTGAAATGATGCTTGTCGTGCCTCTTCTTGTTATGAAGAGACAGCATTGTCTGACAGTACTCGTAGAAATAAGTTTCACCAACCATTTCGAAAGACGACAGGTGACACAACTGAATTGATCGCATTCTGCTCATCCTTATATAGACACTGATCACCTGGCTGGACAAGTCAGAACACGTCACCAGCTCGCCCGTTTTAGAAAACCTATATAAGTAGGTCGATTTCTCTGAGACAGTCATTGTCCTGGTTTGCTTTGGTCGTGAGCAGTCGGTTAATTTCTCTCTCCTATCAAAGTCGTACGATGGATTTTCCTAAATTTCACCACAAGGCTTTGAGCGCCTACATGCAATGGGTCAAAGATAATCATCAAGTGGAATTAGAGATGGTAGTCCCTCCAGCCTTGCCAGAATTTTCTTATTTACTGGCCGGAACTCCTGACGCCATTATGAAGAATAAGAAAGGTGGAAAGTGGCCGGTTATGGTCAAGTCGGTGTGGCAACCAAGTTTTGGCAAGGCCTTGACGGTGGAAGAAATTGCCATGAAAAGAACAAACTTCTATTTGGAACAAGAGAACGGAAAGTGGAAAGTGAAACAGTTTAGCCCTATCAGTTTTGCCTGTCAGAATATTATGATGATGTTTGGTTATGAAAATATGGACCTGATTTGTCACAGTGATCGAAATGATAGCATTTTGGTAGTGTCAGTCAGGTTGGATAGAGATTTCTTTTACGCTAATATGGATGCTCTGAAGAATTATCTCAATCAAGGTATGGATTGTGTGGATTTTGGTCAGTGATGGATTTATGTTTCTGAGTGACTTGAGAATGTAATAAACTGTATACTTGACTTTTTCCATTCACTTCCAATACTTAGCTGCTCAAACTCCAGATAAATAGGAAGAGACTGGGTTATAATCGCTCATTTGATGGCCCAATGCTGCCACAGAATTTTACTCTTTTCAATCATTGTGTCCGTTGGGTATGTCCACAAATAAGCTAAGCTGATTTTATTCCTTCCACAGCATGCAGTATAACCTGTCTACATCTAATTTAAAAAACAAGTAAGGACGCAATCGTTCACTTTAAATTTTTTAAAAACAATATGTCGTTGACACTGACTCAGTGTTTTCAAAGTACACTTGCGATAGGTGGCAAAGAGGCCGTCGGTTTCATTAGTGAAGCATATATGCTCATCCCTGGCTGGCCGTATTGTTTGGTTGCAGTAGCGATAGTGGGAAAAGTGCTTTGCTTTGGTGTCCTTGTATTTCGACACGAAAGGTAAAGTGCTTGCCAGAATGGCAATGACAATCAGGGCGACGATACTGAGGATAATTTTTTTCTTATGCTCTGCTCGAAAATGGATGCGACAGCTACCATCGACTTGTTCTTGTCTTTCCGACTCCATGTTGCAGTGACCCAAAAGAAATCTCTATTCTTTATATGCTGTCAGCGCTCACAAAAATAGAAACACATGATCAGTAGGACCATAACATCAAACAAAGCAACAACACGGTTAGCATCACGGTCACCGCAATTATCTCACTAGCGGTCACTCTTGCATCACCATATAAAATCATGAACTCATCCCACGTATGTTCTCTGAACCACATCGCCAGTTCATTGGTGGTGTATAATTCCAAAAATCGAATCAGACTTTTAGTGGTAGTTGGAGAATACCTGGCCATGTGTACGACATAGGCAAAAAAGATGACTATCTTCATCCAGCTGACACCATTGACAAAGATTTTGTTTGCCAATCGTTTAAGACTAGTCACGTCCACTCCTCGCACGTCGGCTGCTAGCAAGAATCGTCGATTCTTGAGAAATTTATCCACCATTTTGCGCATTACAACAGCATGCTGACTCGGCTGTGGTCCAGCATTGCCCACTCCCCACAATATCAAATCATTGACCACTTCGCTGGTTACTTGAGCAGCCATTCCTGTAGAGCACATTCAAGCAGAATGAGAGGAGCAGCTTGCTTGCACTCTTATACAGACGAGCGCGGCGGGTCAACTAACACATAAGCACACATATAACCGATCCGCTACTCATCTTATTCCTGGCAAAAGTCACGCCTCGGATAGGCTGTCACTACCTCCCCATTCTTCACAACAACATGCACGACACCAACTGAACATTTCATATAACTATCAAACCCAATATCACGATCGAATCGCAGTCGATAAATTTGAGTATTTCCGAAACAATATTCATCCCCCTCCTCGATCGCTTGATATACCAGCTTCCTCCAATTTCGATCGTAAAAGTATGATGGTTGCTTGAGTCGTTGCTGATCCATTGCGCTTCTTTGAGATCCATGCACCTTCTCCACCTTCGCCAGCACCCACTTCGACACTTTGATCTTCGAACCATAATAAGAAACCAATATTTTCATTTTAGAAAAAAAAAGTGACCTTAGCTTCGTCTGACAAGTATGGTTCATGCTCAGCCTTTTATACCCTCACAGATCGGGCGAGCGGGCGAGCAGGCGAGCTGATCGGGCGAGCGGGCGAGCCGATCGGGCGAGCGGGCGAGCAGACCGGGCGAGCGGGCGAGCCGATCGGGCGAGCGGGCGAGCCGATCGGGCGAGCCGATCGGGCGAGCCGATCGGGCGAGCGGGCGAGCAGTGCTAAACTCCACGGTTTTGAATCTCGCACGCACTGAGCTAAGAAAATTATAACATTAGGCACCCCTACTGTGCGTCATCAAAGGGAGCGACTTTGAAGTGTCATCTCTGGTGGTCGGGCGGGCTGATCAGAAGCTTTTTTTTGTCGGCTGTAGCCCATTGTTTACCTGGACTAGTTCACGCTATTGTATTTACAAAATAAGTGTCATCAATTCTTTAGAAAACCGACATGCATTTTTTTTCAGATCGAGCGAATGCTTATCATCTTTAGTCTAGTTTTATTGAACTAAACGACTAGGCGTGGTGACGATCGATGTGCTCGACGTTCCATCGATCGACCATGTGTGGGCTAGCGTACGTGCCCTACATTTTCCCATGATCCGCAGTGATGATCGTCTCTTCAAGGTATGAAAGGTCATACATGTTCCTATTGTTGCACAAGCTCTTTTATCTCTATTTTGTTTTTTCAACTCAACAAAATTCTAACTTATTCGCACTTATATTTCTAGCGATCTTTTCCTATCGTAACCATTCTCCTCGCCACTTTTCACCACCACTGAGGATCATCGCGATATATATTATATACCGGTACGTCTTCGTGCATCGCAGTCGTGGCTGCATTATCCGTGTCGCCGATGTCGGCTCCCTCCATCGTGGTGGCCGCTTGCGAATTGTCAGTAATGATCGGCGAGGTGGAAGGATCGCTTTGGTCGGGTGGATTCATGAATTCCAAAAAAGTGTGCATGGTGTCATCCTCCGGCGTCTCGTATCCTGATATAGTGCCCGTGGCTGCAGCATTTCCGACGGCTTCAGTGGCAATGGTGGGCGCGAGCGGCATCGATGGAGCGGGCATCGTAGTATCGATTATGGGCGATTCGATGATGGCGGGCCCGCGTGAGGTGGAGGCAATTTGGCTCGAGGTAATTGTGGATGTACCCACTTGGTGTCTCTATTAGAAGCAAGACTTAGTTCATTTTCTTTTATGTAGCTAGCATCCTAGGTCATCTCTAAGCATGCAGGCTAATCCTCCCTACTTATGACGAAACTATGCTACATGGTTGTGACTTCCCATTGCTGACCCACTGATTGTCAACCCTGCCTACTGCATTTACCTATTAGTCTCATCTTACCTAAATCTTATAGGACAAACAAGCGATGGGTTCTTACTTCGGACTTATCAATTTGACTCCTTCGTTCTTTCCATTCGGTGTCTGATAATTGTGGCCATTTTGACAGGCTGATGTGTGTGCCGTTCGCAGGTGCCTTTTTTCTTATGATGTCATAGCATATGGGTGGCCCGATGCTCGGACAACATTTAATTGCACGGCTTCTTCGTTTTGACGCTGACTTGGCTAAAATGAAGACTCATTAGTATGGTTACATGCAGTAGGCTACTACTGAAATAAATGCCATAATCTGATGGCTTTGATGAGCCACAAGCACATACTGTTCTTTAGATGGTAGGGTGATATGATGGCACCGATATGACAGACTTACTTGCAAAAATAACAGCTTCGCTCTTTCTTTTTTTTAAATGGCACTTGTTCACTATTGGGAGTATCCAAATATTGTGCCGCTGTTGATCGAAGTACCATAGGTATGATTCGCTGTTTTAGTTTTCGATTCGATGACGAACAATCGACTTTGACCAAAAAAAATACAAATTTCCGAGTTTCCAATCGAGGACTACTGTAAGAAGGCCCACAACGCATATATGCGTATGATTTTCAGGTACAGATTTACGCGCGCAATTTAAACATTGCGGTCATTTTGCCACTGGAAATGATAAGACGCTAGGCTGTCTACCCATTTGTGCAGTGCGCATTTATACTCTAGCCGATTGGCGGCTGGAGATTCGCTTTGGCAACTTGCTTTGACGCTTTTGGAACTCAGCTAATTCTATATATGCAGTTGTCATCCAGTGACCTAACATAGACATGGACATACATTGTGTTGGAGTCACAATTCTCCTCCCAAATTGAAGTTATGTTTGTCGTCCATAATTAAAACTGAGTTTTTTTTTCTATATTACAGTAATATCTTTCTTAAGACAAAGAGAAACAGCGAGCCTGTACCTTTTTTTACAGTAGGCATACCAGGAGTAAATATGCATAGAAGCGCCACAACACAACTCATTCAGTAAACAAATGCATCATAACAGTCTCAGTTGGACGTTTAGGATCAGTGGCCTTCCTGATCAGCCTAAAATCGTCCTTGCCCACAGCATGAATAATCTAAACGTTCACATTATAAATCCGCTCAATCGCTGGCATATCCTCCTCGCCCACACCTTCAAAATCGATCCAAGCAGGACCACACACAGCACGCCTATACTTTTCGTACAAAGTGATTACTAACCTATCCAAGTCGTTGTAGTCACAATTCAAATGGCGCATAAGACAGCGAAAAAAACCACAAGTTATCATTAAAGTAATTGCCACTTTTGTCACGTTCCATGGCCAAAATGGTCTTGTCCTTGGACAGATAATCTGGCAAACGCTTCCGACCCCGTCCAGCCACAAACCCTGGTCTGATATACACAAAAAAGCAGACAGATAAGGGACACACAAAACGCCACTCCGTATCAGGTCTACCAGACGTCTCGGCCAGCACACTAAAATCACCAAACTCTTGAACACGTTCCATGCCGACTTTCAAAGTCTCCAAATTATGCACAAACACGTTCCTTACAAACAGTTCGTTCATTTCTTTCTGTGCAGTGAACACTTTGAATTCGTCCTTTTTATCGTTGTACAGCAAGTAGGTCCAACCCACGTTGAAATTAAAAACATTGCTGACCTTGGAATAAATAAAGCGCAAGGCTTGATCCAGTCTGAAATCGATAATATCTCCTCCGGCCACTCTGAAGACATATTTCTGAACAATGTCCGACTTGTTGTCGGAATGAGTGTAAATATCTGACCAATATTTTCTGATCTCTGGCATGGCGTCTGGCAAATATGGTTGCAGCATCACATAGTCCCAAATTGGATGGTCATCGTTCGGCATCACCAATAAATCTGGCTGATAATTAGGCGCATCATTCGGTTGAGGCGGCAGCACACCAGCGCCAGGCAGTAACTTGAATCTGATTTGACAATGGCCGTTCAGATGATCATCGTCCCAAAATCCAAATTCGGTAAATTGTTGACCACACCGCCTGCACTTGAAGTTGGCGTCCTCGTGCTTGCGTTTATAATGGCCTTTTAAATAATCCAAATTGTGGGCGCCTCGGAACTCACAGAGGAGGACAATCATAACAGCATTCGGTTGATTTGTGACTTTCCAAATGACGCTTGAGATTGTCCGATCTCATTGATTCACCACTGGTGGTGCAGGTGACGGTATCGTGATGGTCGCTGGTACGTTGGCGTTTTCTGGTGGTTGTCGATTGACCAGCTTGATGCGTTTCCATATGCTTGACCAAACTGTCGCCGCCCAGGAACCATTTACCCTCACACATTACATTGGACCAATTTGTCATCACCCACATGCTTGGACAAAGACATTTTTGATAACTGAGCTGATTAGGATTACGTAATGACAACTGCTGAGCTGGAAAAGAGAGAAAAAACAACCGTTCAGTGGGAGGTCAGAGACCAGAATGACTTCTCACTCCCAAAGCGTTCCCTTTTATAGCTTTCTGGAGCGGGCGAGCAGATCGGCCAAGCGGGCGAGCGGGCGAGCAGATTGGGCGAGCAAGCGAGCGGGCGAGCAGATTAGGCGAGCGGGCGAGCGGGCGAGCAGATCGGGCGAGCTGATGTAATTGGTCAGGATTACTCATTTCTGCTGCACCAAAAGGTATAAATAAGGGGTGGGCTGGATATGTTCATCAGTTGTCCAAATTTCAAGCAGTCTATAATGTCGATTCAAGACGCCTTGTCCATGTATGTGCGAAACATGCGGTCCAATTTTGGAAAACGCCTTACTGTGAAAACGCATGATCTACTGCCATGGAAGTCGGCCAATCTCCTACAATGTCAACCCAATGCTATCGCCAGTGAAGGTGACGACAAATGGCCAGTGTTGGTCAAGTTCATTCACCAGCTTTCAAGCGCCAGACCAAAGAAAGTCAAAGAACTGGTTGATGAAAAGGGAGACTATTTTTTGCAAAGGGACGCTGCCGGAATAGTGCAATTGAGAAAGGACTGTCCCATTTGGTATCGCTGTCAGTCAGTGATGGCCGTTTGTAAAGCGCAAGAAATGGTTTTAGTCTGTTTCAATCCGAGAAGCTTTGACGTGCTGCCTATCGATGTACTGTTTTAACGTTAAACGTTCACGAACATGTTCTGCGATTTGGGTATTAAGTTAGGGTTTGTCGAGGAGCCCATGGACACTAGTTAAATTCATGCGTCTCCTCTGTATGTGTCATCTGAGTTCAATTTACTAGAAATACATTAGCTACGTTGAAAAGACACACCACGAAAAAGTGCATAAACACAATAAATACAGCATTGTATGAGCCTATAAAATGACACAAAAAAAAAACTAAACTAACAAATACAAACAAAGTGGATCCTACTGTAATGTACTTACTCATCAACAAATAATAAACCCTACTGCAATGCATATGCACATCAACAAAATATATCCTTAATAAAAATCAAAATATATCCTATTGTAATGTACTTGCGCATCAACGAAATATATCCTACTGTAGTGTACTTGCTCATCAACAAAAGAAATCCTGATGTAATGTACCTGCTTATCAACAAAATAAATCCTACTGTATGTACCTGCATATCAACAAAATATATCCTCCTGTAATGAACTTGAACATCAACAAAATTAATCCCACTGAAGTGTACTTGATCATCATAAAAATGAATCCTACTGTAATGTACCTGCACATCAACAAAATATATACTAGTGTAATGTATTACTCATCAAGAAAATATATCCTACTGTAATGTACCTGCACATCAATAAAATATATCCTTCTGCAATAAACTTGCACATCAACAAAATCCTACTGTACTGAACTTACACATAAACAAAATCCTACTGTAATGAACTTGCACATCAACAAAAATATATCCTCCTGTAATGAACTTGCACATCAACAAGATCCTACTGTAATGAACTTGCACAACCACAGAATCCTACTGTAATGAACTTGCACATCAACAAAAATCTACCGTAATTTACTTGCACACCAACAAAATATACCCTAGTATAATGTATACTACTGATCAACAAATAATAAACCCTACTGTAATGCATCCGCGCATCAACAAAATACACCCCTCAGTGATATACTTGCACACCAACAAAATATACTTTAGTATAATGTACTACTCATCAAGAAAATATATCCTACTATAATGTACCTGCACATCACCAAAGTCTTACTGCAATGAACCTGCAAACCATTAAAGTATCCATACACAGTACTGACTTGTCACTCGGCTGGGCAACAGCTCAGCGAACACAAATTAGCTCATTCACGCACACAGTTTTTTTACCCATCCTTTTGTTTCACCAGCTTTTAACTTCACACTCCGATGGACCCCACTGCCAGCAGCAGTCTCACAAAGGGACTCACAGTCAGTCTGTCAACCAAAAAAAATACGCTCAGTCCCTTTACACTTACTCAAACGGTCCACTGTGAGCAGCCCTTTACACCACCTTCACACTGCACACTGCGAGCGCGCTTTTTACTTTACACTTTACACTGCGCGCGCGCTTTTTACTTTACACTCCACACTGCACCTGTGCTTTTCCACTTTCCACTTTACACTGCCTATGCTTAACCATTGTGCCTTTTAAAAGTGACTCATGATCCTCCTACGCTTATACTACTATTCAAGCCGTCCATACCACGAATATAACTTGCACCAATAAGCCCGCATCGAGTGGCGCTAAGGTTTGACATGGGTTTTTCTTGGCAGTTTCCATCGCGATTATATTTCGGAATCAGCTCTGCAATTTTTAACCAACTGCTGACGCAATACAAGAAGGGATGGAATCTGATGCTGTAAAAATGATTAGCCAATAGTACAACACTAGTAGCTGTAGTAGGCGTGTTTGGCCTGTGGAGAAGGTAGTGTATCTGGTTGCCTTAACTGGCCGCCTTATACACGGAGCAGTATGCGGCTGCCTTGACTGGCCGCCGCATACAGCGTATCAGTTGCCTTCGTTGGCCGCTCGATACGCTCCTCCAGGCGAGGCTGAAACCCGTCGGGTTGATGTCTCGGGCACCTACGACTAGGTGACCTGCTTGGAGGGTTTTTGAGTCCATCCGCTCCCCGCGGTATCTTCTCCAATGTAGGGCTATTCCGCCTTTTACATAGCGTCCCATTGTCTTCCGCTGTGCATTTAGACATTTTTCGATGGTTCGAGTTGCCTGACCACAAAATCCATGTCATGAGGTGATGAATTTTGCAAAGCGAAAATAGAATTATCGAATTCTCGTCCTTTTGTCAGCTCAAACGTGGCCTTAAATGTGTCGTTTGCCAGAGCTCCTATGTTGGCTTCGTGAGAGTGGGGACTTTTAAGCGGACACGACCTCCGACTCACAGAGTGCACCACGTGAGGATGGTCTTGTGGGGCTATTTTTCACATAAATAAGCCCCACAGGAATTATTCTTCTCCTATCACTTCCATTCAATACGGTAAAAAATGTGTTTCGTTAAAACCAGATTGGAGCAATTGCATCGATGAATCGTCTGCAGAACAAAATAAGTTCCACATATACCTACAAGGCCAGGTCAGCGGTCTTGCGGTGTGCGCTGTGCAGGCAATCCAAAATACAGCATCGTTTACGGGTCGCGCCTTAACACACAGAGCAGACAGCTGTTTTTTAGCAGTCAACAAAGCGAGTTGGATAGGGTTTCATTGTTCTATGAAGAGGAAGGAATACAAATGAGTGCCCCCCCCATCGTTACTCCCAAATTAAGTGCCATTTCATTGCTCTTCCCCTGCGTGACAGGGCGACAAAAATTCATTCACTTCGCAATGCGAGGATGTGCTAGCTTATTGTAAGTTTTTTAGGTTGATTTTACTTGGCGAGGGGCCTTCATGCGAAGCACGATTTTAAAATTGCTCTACATGAAAATTCACGATCGAAGGCCAGCAATACAAAAAATACGCAACACGCAAACTTTCACGCATACTTTTTTGAGTATGCAATTCGTTTATGACGCAACACGCATACGCATTCGAAAAACTTTGCGTATGCGCATTCAAGTCAAGTAATTTTACTAACCGTAATGCAAAGTAACTTCGATATATGGACCCTTTTTAAGGCCGTGGTCAACACAAAATTTTGACACACAAACGGGTCAAAAGTACTGTAGTTTTGCAAGTTCCCACTACTAGAATTTCAGGAACCTTTTCACTTGAATTTCAGGAACCCGAAGAGACTGAGCCACAGGAAAGCGAGCTAAGCATAAAAAGGAAAGAATCACATCGTTAAGTCACAAATCGACCATGCTTCTCCTGGGCTGTAATGTGAGTCTTGACATCGCGCTCCGTCGCGACACTCCGGCGGGCGAGAGATGCCCAGGGAAAGGGGGAAGTTGGGACCAGAGTTCATGGATTCCTAAGACATTGGCTCACGAGGGGGTTCTATCAGAAAAGTACTGTTATTGTAGCGAGATGGGTCTACCAAAAAGAGAAAAGGGAGCTTTTAGAGACTACAGAAGAGTTATTCATGCAAAAACCGAACTTTCAGATCACACTTTAGATACGTATTTAGATAACCTCGACGAACGACCTTTAGATAAGACATAGATAGATCTAAGACGTATTTGCATGCTCTATACATCTGACTGTTGTGCATACGAGGCCGCGCATTCAAGCGGGTACAGATTCTGGATAGGGCGATGAATTATTCATCCAGACGAGACTCGGATGGTGGCACTGAAAGCTTCTCCATCTGTTCCGCATTTCAAAGCGACGATTTTGCCAATTGGCCATTGCATTCGGGGAGGGCGATTTCGGAGCAATTTCTCCAAGATGCTGAGTAAAGCGGGACTTGATCCGAGATTTGCGATGCGGCCAGCGAAGTTTTTTTCTTAGGGACGACGGGATAATGTTCGATGCACGAATCGGAAGATACGACAAAATGCAGGTTAAGTTCTTTTCCAAGTCGAATTTCGTCTTGACCAGGAGGCGACCAGGATAGCCGGGGTCAGCGACAGAGAGCGTTTCCATTACTTGGACAACGGGAATAGGAGTGAACAGGTGAGCAGGATATGAGCCACCATCGAGGCGTTTTCGTACCGAGCGATTTCGAATGATGGAGGGAGCGACAGGTTGACGAATGGGTTTAACATCCTTCGATTAGCGGGTAAAGTATGCGAAACTCCAATGTGTTTCAGGCGAGCATTAGTGCCGAAATTGAGAGGGCGAGAAGATACGTTTCGTTTTAGAAGCAGTAAGGAATTCCTTGCTGTGACCAGAAGATCGGCTTTGCCCAAACGTGAGGTACTCGTACATCGGATGATGCCCTCTGGGTCGACGAAGGTTTGTAGATCAAAAATTTTCTTGGACGGCGTACTTTCGCGATTTCGTAGATCATGGGCTACTGTTGCCGGAGCAAGGGAATTTGAATCGATGACGTCAGGAGCTGAGATTTTCAGAGGAGCGGGCGACTCGTTGGGCGAATTGAAGAGGAAATCAGGTTCTTCCAGACTCGAGATGAGAGTAGCGACAGTTTTCTACGAGTCATATGGCGATGCTGTGTCTGTTGGACTTGAATTTCCAGGGACGAAGCTAGACGAGATCGTAGATGTAACCACCAACGCCATGGGAACGCCAAGAGCATTGAGCGAATTATAGCTTGCATTCAACTCGTCAAAAAAATTACGGCGCGCGCGTGCCTCGTTCTTAGGTGCCTTGAGTGCGTGAATATTCTGCAGATGTTTTGTGACTATGAGATCTTTCTTCCCAAAACGATCTTCGATCGTTTTCAAAGCGACGGCGTAGTTCTCGCTCGTCACGGATAACCCTTCGATAGCCCTAGCGGCCAGACTTCCCTCTTTCAGGCGGGACTTCAGATAGTGAAGTTTTAAGACATCCGAGAGATCCTCCTGTTTATGCACACAAGCCTTTAAGGCGTCTATGAACTCGTGGTACTTGGAGGGGGTCCCGTCAAACATGGGGGGCTTAAAAGAAGGCAATCGTACTTTGTTTCCCCTTTGGACCACTCGAGGCGCGGCGGGAGCTTCAGGAATAGCCAGACGTCGCCGTTCGTTTTCCATCTGAATTCCGTGAAGTTCGCGGCGACGTCGCGTTTCTTCTTCTTCGGCAGCCAAGCGCCGTTCCCGATCTTCGCGACGTTCTTCCATTTCGACGCGACGTTCTTCCATTTCGACTCGACTGTCTAGGATCTTTAGGACGTTCGCGAATGCGGCGTCAAAATCGTAGTACTGGGAGGACAGTTCGTCGATTTGGGCGATTTCTTTCTGGAAGCCATTGACTCGTTCATCTTCAGACGCATCGACGAACGCGTTGTACCGAGTTTCGTAAACGACGAACAATTTCTGAAGTTTCGATTTAGCCAGTTCGATTTCTGATTTGGCATCGGAGATCTTGTCGAGTGGACATTCCGCTGAGGCGTCCTTGTCGATTTGAACGGATCGTAGCGCCTTTCTGAGACGTTCTCGAATAGGACGAGCAGCTGCCGAGATTTAGACGCCATCTTCGCACCACACCGCCGCCTTCCAGACGAACCGGTCGACGAAGGGCGAGGCGAAGATCGTAGATGTAACCACGTTCTGCTACCACTTGTAGCGAGAGCGGCGTTGTGGAAGCGTAGTTGAAGAGAGCGACGAGAGAACCGACTGCTCAGGTCGGCTAGAGAAGAGAGACTGAATATATCACAGCTTCGTTACACTGTCTTTCACGGACAAAGATGAGCAGGCGACCACTCTGGTCAGAGACAGAACGAAGAGACTGAGCCACAGAAAAGCGAGCTAAGCATAAAAAGGAAAGAATCACATCTTTAAGTCACAAATCGACCATGCTTCTCCTGGGCAGTAATGTGAGCCTTGAAATCCATCGCGCTCCGTCGCGACATTAGACAACAGGTTTTAACTGTTGAAAAAGTCATAACCCTTACGTTCCTCCATCCGTAGTGAAGGATCTGACAGAAGCTAGTTCCCAGCACTACACAGTACGACTTTGTAGCGGTATCATGTGAGGACTAGATGATATCGGAAACAAAATTAAAGTCCGCAAACCACTGCAAGAAAGATTCTTTGGCTGATATTTTTTAAATTTTTCGCCGAATTCAGAGGCAACAGCTGCCGAACTAAAACGATAGTCAAATATTGGATTTGTTGCGACCAGTAAGGGAAAGATGCATAAATTACAAGTTCGAATCCTCCCACCTGCTAAATTGGCTTGTCGTAAAAAATTTCTTTCAATTTTTAACTTGGCTCAAGCGGCTAATTAACGAACGCATTGTATGTATTGCGTACGAGCAAGCTTGTCAATTCGTATATGCGTACACATTCCGCCTGGTGTACGCATACTTTATACGCATACAAATTTCAATGCGATGCACAAACTTTGCGTACAGTATGCGTATTTTTTATGCAACCAACCCTACCTATTTTGCATCTGTGCATCGACTGCTTAAGTGACAGGATTATGGTCATACATGGCCGAGTCCGCTTATTATCACAGTCGCGTGGTAAGCGACAAAGTTGCGAAATTTTAGAAAGCGGGAAAACACACACCTGCACCATTATGGCTAGATTTTTACTACAGTAGCAATTATCTGGCCATCAACATCGAGCAGCGTTTAAGCAAGCCTGGCCTGTGGCCCAAATTGGGTTAGGCCCTCACCGCGCCTAGTTATGGGCGATCGTGTTCGAATTCAGGCCATTATGTGTGCCCCTTCACCCTCGATCAAACTGCAGTCAATTCTCTTCAGGTACACCACTTTATCGTGAATTCAGCCCCTAGGTCCGATCAAGTAAGGAAAGTGTTTCCGACCTGACTCGAAACCTAAAGTCCAAAACCCAAACCTGACCTGACAAGGATTTTCTCTGACTCCTTTTTTCTGACCTTCTCGGGTGAGATTTCATTCCCACTTCTGATGCCACCTATTTCCACTTCTGATCACTCGACTTTATTGATTCTTGCCTCGGGTGCTTTAAAAAAACGAGTGCCTGACAGGCGTACCATTCCGCTGATCAAACGAGTGGACTGGGCTGAAGTTAATGATCACATATCGACCCTTGAGCTTGAGCAATTGGCAAACTTGTCGTCAACAGTCGGTAATGCCTCCTAACAATTACCTAGCTCTCCAAATTCAGTTCTGGACAAGCATGTGCCCAAACGTTTGGTTCGCATGGACAAGCGATGTCCTTGGATGAAGAGCTGTCTGCTTCGCCTCATACAAGAGAAAAATGCGGCATAAATGTTCTCATGAATTAAGCGAAAGCTTCTAGTCCAATATCCGATTTCTTTATGCATCAAAAAATGGAATACCAGATTGGAAACGACAAAAGAGTCCGACTTGAAAAATCTCCAAAACCACGGCCCATGACCACGGCTTCCTCCCCCCCCCCCCTGCCATGGCTATACTATATGTGATAAATCACTGGCTCGCACTGACGCTGGCGCCCCCTTGCGGTATGAATCAGTCAGCGTGGCCAGCATTCTCCATGAAAGCCTGGAAAGAAATGATAACAAATGAACAGTGCCAAGAGGCATGGAGTCAGTCAATTGCGGACAATGAGTCAGGTTCGAAGCATACTGTACAAAGCTGCGCAATATAGTCAGCTTGCCGCATCCCAGCAGACGGGACTGATAAGAACCTGATTGGCAGCAAATTCAAAAAAAAGATGTTTCCGCCCAAACGTGACGACGGCTCAAATTGTCCACATTTGACTGACTCCATGCCTCTTGGCACTGTTCGTTTGTTATCATTCCTTTCCGGGCTTTCATTGAGAGTGCCGGCCACGCTGACTGATTCATACCGTTAGGGGGGGGGGCGCCCGCGTTGGTGCGAGCCAGTGAGTTATCACATGCAGTAGTGGACAAAAGTAAGGCACGTTTTTGACTTTTTCACTTGTGGCAGCAGCTCTTCACTAGGGGACAGCCTTATGGCGTTTTTAACTACATACTTGGATAGAGCGGAAAAAACTGAGTATACTTTTTCATCAGCAGCATATCTGACAGCAAAAATAGTCAGGCACGATAAAATGTTTTAAAAAAATTTAGAAAAGTTGCTGAGACAAAAGTAAGGCACGTTTTCTATCAATGACTGAATAGCCCTATTTTCCGCTTCGAAACATGCTCTATACTTCATAACACGACATCGAGACTCTAAACCTTCAGTATTTGGTAGCATACCCGAAATTTTTTATCACCTGCTCGCATCTGCTCCTCATGAAGGCAATTAGTTTATCAATGACTGACTGCGGAATTTCGGCACGCTTTTTGAATGGCATCGAACAGCTGGTTGCAATTCTGGTATGTGGTCACTCGAATACACCTTTCGACCTCATCCCACAAGTTTTCAATCGGATTCAGATCCGGGTATCGAGCTGGCCAGTGCATCACATTGACCTTCTTGCGCTGGAATCGTTGCTTTGCATGAGCCGAGGAGTGCTTCGGATCGTTGTGCTGAATCGGAGTGCTGAAAGATCCAGCCTTTAGGCATGAAACGACGAGCGTGAGGAAGCTTGAAATTCTCCATGATGTCCCTTTACACGTGCTTGTCCATGATGCCATTTATCTTGTTGATCGGACCCATCTTCCATCTAGAGAAACGGCCCCAAACCATTACAGACCCTCCACCATGCTTAATCGTCGGAATAATGTATCTAGGATCGAACCTTTTGCCAACTGGGCGTCTCACATACTTGATTCCATCGCTGTTAAACAAATTAAACTTTGATTCATCGCTCCAAAGGCCTCTTTGCCATTGGTGGTTGGTCAAGTTCAGGTGCATCTCAGCGAATTGGATTCGCGCCCTCCGATTTTTCAATGAGATCAATCGTTTCTTGCATGGACGTCGAGCTGACAAGCCAACCTCTCTCAGGCGGCGACTAATGGTTTTGCTGCTGACCATCGCTAAGCCAGTGGCTAGCTTTACTCGACCAGCGGTCAGTCTGGGGTTCGGAATCGACATTCTTTTAATCAGATGATCCTCACGGGTCGTGGTTTCCTTGATCTTCCAGGCTTTTTCAACGGACTTGTTGTCCCACGCGCCAAACAGCGTTTCACGATTTTTGAAATGACTTGACTACACGTTCCAAACGTCTTTGCATCTCCGAATATGATTTTTTCTTCTCGACCCTCATTTTAACCATTGCAGTATTAGCATCCTTTGAAAAATTCTGACCAGTTGGCATTTTTGGTAAAAAAAATGACAAATACTTGAATTTTATTTTTCTAGATGACGCAGACGAGCCACCTAACCGTTTCCCGCCACTTTGTAGCTCGCGTGTATCGAGCGTCTTCTCCCGCCAAAAAACGTGCCTTACTTTTGTCTTAGCAATATTTCGCAATTTCTTAAACTTTGCCACCCACCACTGATTTGTGCTACCTGGTCTAAGATTTAGTTGTGTTACCCACTCAGTTTTCTGTGCTCTATCCATATATATCGCGGGAAATGCCACAAGATTGCCCCCTAGCGAGTAGCTGCTGCCATAAGTGAAGAAGTCAGGAACGTGCCTTACTTTTGTCCACCACTGTATAGTATAGCCATGCCCTCCTCCCCCCCCCCTCCCCCCATGGATACGCTATATGCGCCGAAGGCGCTGGATCGACTGCTTGGACACATCAAGGTGCTGAAAACGGATGTCGCGAATGATATTACTTATTTGTGACGCGAATATACACGATATCAAAAAACGGATGGCGGCATGAAGGAGGAAATACGATGAGTTGGGCCGTTGCAAACGGGCGCCTCGATTTATTAAATTTTTCAAGAATTCATATTTCCCGCGCTGTGTTAAAGTTTGCAGGTGGGCAGCGTACTGTAGATGTGTGCGGAATCATAGTAAACACAAGATTATTCATTTTGCATAAATACAACCCTTGAAGTCCTTCCCAGGCGTTTTATTCGTTAACAGTCGATGAAAGTCGTTTAGCATGATTTCAGTCTTGCTTCGCATGTGTTTGAATTCATGTTTTATCAGCTCTCAGTCTTTTTCGGTCATTCTTTCATTACCGTCTCCAGCAGACATTAACTTGCTGACGTAAGTGGCCTACTGTACCCGTGGAGCGACAAATTTAAATTTTTAAAAAATTTAACAAATCGAGGTGCCTGTTTTTAACGGCCCAGCTTATCCTATTTCCTCCTCAATTCCGTTGTCCGTTTTTCGATATCATGCATATCAGTGTCACAAGTAGGTCCTCCACCAATGCTTTCGTGCGAGCCACCCAACAGAAAAAGTCCACAAGGGCCCTACCTAGTGTGCTGTGTGTGAAAAAGATGTCAACGAAGTCTATTTCAACTTGCACGAGTTGAGTCAGCACGCGACTTGTGCTTGTTGCGATGTCGAATTGCGGAAAGACGGACAAGCTCGACATCAAAGTCAATTTGGAGCCCGCCTGACTGGACCTGCGGTGATCAGTGGATACATTCATTCAATTCGCAAGAACACCAAGAAGTTTATCGTCGAATCATCAAAGTAAGTACATTCTATCTTTTTTATTTTCGAACAAAACTCGTTGTTCTTCTATTCAGCACGAGTCAATGGTTGACTCGACATGCATTGGCCTAAGTCGGACAGAACGATGATTCGGTCAATGAACTTATGTTATCACTACTCAACGCGGCACCGCCCTTCAGAGATGTGCTGGTCTCAATCTAGTTGAAAGCGCCGGCATTAGCGCCAACGCCAGCGCCAGCATCAGAAAATGTGGAGGAGAACGATTCGGTGGTCCCAATTATATTGAGAGCGCCAGCACCAACGCCAGTGCTGGCGTCAGAGAATGTAGACGAGAAGGAGCCGACTACAGGGGCTGCAGATCGAGCACCGCTGGCCTCGAGCTACAGCAACATCGTTGTGTCAGCAGTCCATGGATTCGGCTTTGAGGCCGCCGAAGACCCAAGAATCAACAAAGACGGCGATGGATAAGAATATGGAAGCTTTTTTCAACGCCTTGAATGAGTTCGATTTTTGAATTCAAATTTATGAAACAGAAGTTTACGCAAGCCAGTGTTTGAGCTATTGATATATAGCAAATATATGCGAGTTCTACTCATATTATGCATAACCCATAAAAGGACCTGGTATGTGAGTTATCGAATATTCCTAGGTTAGCTTAATTATATGTATAATAGGTGAATAAACAAGTTATACCTATACACCTATATATATATATATATATATATATATATATATATATATATACCACCTTTGCGCAAACATACAGCAAGCTGGTATATGAGGTTTTGAGGTTTTTTTGAGGTTTTTTTAAGTTATTTGTATAACAGGTCAGTAAACAAGTAATATAAATACATATTATATATATATATATATATATATATATATATATATATATATATATATATATATATATATTGACATATATATATATATATATATATATATATTTTTATATTTATATATATATACCACCATTATGTAATGGTTTTCGATAATATGTGATGCATAGGAAGAGGATTTGATTATGTGTGAGTGTATGTTTAATACACAAAAAAAACAAGTACATCCAGCCACCTGAGTGATGAACGAAATTTAAAAAAAATGGATTGGCAAGCATGAACAGATCCATCCACACGGCGACCATATGCCTCGATTCGTTTGGGCAGCACGTGACCTTGGCATATTCAACACAAAACAAGCCTGACAAGGAAAAAATTCGTACACGCCGTTTTCGACCCTAATTGCTGGAAAGGAGCTTGCATAATTTCGTAAAACCTGTCCTTGGTGGTGCCTATCGTCAATGACTCTATCAAAGGGAGGGTGTAGGGTTTCCTTTGCACCTCGAACATGTACTCCTTGCCTTGCCAAGAGCTCTCGTTTAAAAAGCCAAACGTAAGGAAGTTGCAGGGCGCTCATTGTCGTGAACCAACCACCCTTGGTGACGCAATCGATCACTTAGCCAGTCCAGCGAAATCCAATATGCATTGACACTTGTTGAACTGATGTAGACGGAGGCCATAGCTCGACACAACGATTCCATCTTCGAGCCACCATCCGCATGAGCGATACAAAGCGCTGTGAGCCTGCCTTTTGTTGTTTAAAATTTCAATTCATCAATCTTTTTCAATCGATCAATTTTTCAATCGATCAATTTTTACGCGCGCTCAGCCGGCCTGTTTGGCGCAGGGGCATACTGTAACAGCCTCACTTTAACACGAGTGAAAGGGCTTAACGTTGGCTTTGTGAAGTCGTCAACGATAGACTTTGACATTACATCACAGTGGCTAACAAAATAGCTTCAAATGGGCACGATGACGAGTATCTGTTTTACACAACAGACTTGCTGCACCTGTGATGTAAATTTTCGGATGTATTGTATGCACTGTGGAGAATTGTATTTTATTGTACTGCAAGGTATTGTATCCTATGCATTGTAAATGTGCATCAGATTGCCGACTGCTAGGCGTGTTAGCGAAGGGTATGAAGAAATCTTTAGACAGAACGATTTCGAGTATGACTGGCCCGTTTGAAGCTGGGACAGCATTTAGGAAGAAAATATGACTGAAATTGAAGAAATCTTTGTCAGATTACAGTGTTGCTCGCTTGCTCATCGGCTTTCAGTCCCGACTCCAGTTCGATCCAAGTCACTGATTTAGATATGGTGCAAACGCTTAGTCATATTTCCTTATCCAATTTAGACTCGACTTCACGTCGTCGCAGTCTGGATTTCAACCTCAGACAAGTTATGTGTCGAATGGTCATCTTCGTCCGCTGATTCACTGAACTCGCTGCCCCTGTTCAGTCCCGGCTTCGATTTCCGCGGATGCGTCTTGTTGAGTCCTCGCCTTTGGATCCACTGGACTTTTAATCCAAGGTCATCCTCTTGCTCGGGCGCTTTGGCGCTGTCGATGCCATTTCCCCGCAGCCGACTAATAGATCCTCTGTTCGCAAAGTGATCAAAGTGTGCAAAGGAAAACTTCGATTTCATCCTTGCTTTCAGACGGTGTCCTGTACCTTGAGCCACATAGAAGATTTTCTCTGCTTTCCAGAGCTCTAGGGTGACCCGTGTGCCTCCTTTCTTAGCAAATCCGAACGGATCGCATTAGGTGCCACAGACGTCACAAAGACGGCTAATAAGAAAACGGCCCTTTTTTACTTTGGCCCCAACCGCCCTTTTTCCTTGTATTTGATTTCTGTTAGCCGTGTCTTCCCCGCTCGTTGCAGACATCGTCATGTCGCGTTGCGAAAGTTTCGGACCTGGCGGGGCTTGAACCTGAAGAGAGAAACACCATTAGATTGAGAGGCGGAGGTACTAACCCCTGAGCTACCGCCCTGCTCGAGTACAACGGAAAAGTGGTTGATCATATTGGAATTCGCCCGAATGGGCTGACCGAGGGGGAGGCAAGGGTCGGTGGTGGGGACAACTGGTGGGTGCCAGCCCCGCCCTAACTCGCGCGCCTGAAAATGGAAAAGAGGGCTGACCGAGGGCGATGGCACCGGCCAGCCCCGCCCTAACTCACGCGCGCGCGCGCGTTAGGGCGGGGCTGTCCCTTTTATTCTCCCCCTGGCCTAAGCCTAAGCCTAAGCCTAAGCCTAAGAATATAAATGCAGGAACACCACCCCCAATATCCGCTTAAATTCACCGAAATTTATTTTCACAAATTATTAACGGGGTACAACTTGGCCACAGCGGCCCAAAAATTGAAGAATAAGTGTCGTGCCATCTTCCCGCTCGCATTGAAATTGAATTTGGTCGACTGTGAAATTATCCAAGCACCAAAAATAAGATAACATCCAAACGTCCTTCGGTGGCAAATTCGAATTGCCAAAAAACGAGTCGACTAAATATCCTTTCTCTTTGCCACATGAACATCGCCACATAAATGTTGTCGAGCTGGCGGTCGAATTGGCAGCTCGATGCCGATCCCTCTTCCTCAATGTCATCCGCTTCTGAGCGGCCAAACAAGCCTCGTTGTCACACAATGGTCCGGCACTAATAGGAGATCGCAACAGTTCATAACTCGCTAACTTCTCCAAGAAGTCTACACCTGTTAGTGCGGTATCGACGAATAAATTCCGTAATCGATATTTTTTTAAGTTTTCCATTTCAATTTAATTTATCAACCAACAAATCAAACTAGCCAAAAAACCACGCCACTTCGATTGAGACACGTCGATCATGTCCGCACTGAGCGTCCGTTTGTATCTAAAAGCACGCGCACGGCTAACTTAGTAAACGTGGATACACAAGGTTCACTGTGGCCAAAGTAAAATAGTGCCAAGAAAACATCTGTTGGTCGTAAGCGTGGCAGCGCTTACCTTAGGAATAGAGAGGAAAAGTATAGTGCGGTGTCCTTGTGCAAGCACGCGGGGGTTTATACGTACGTGTTGGAGGAAAGGCGGCGGGTGGCAGCGGGGTAGTTATGATCAGTGATTTCTCGAAATTTTTAGTGACGACACAGGTATTTCATGGATGTAATGTGTGGAGAATTTCGCGCCGGAAAAGATAAAAGTATTTTTGGGTTTATTCTCGATGGTTTGAGGTAAAAGAGTCAGAGGAAGGGATATTGTGGCGAGACGCGGTGTACGGGACCGTGCGTGTTCGTTATAGGCAGCCGCGTTGCGGTGCGTTGTGCAATTCGTTTCACGTCGGGCGAATGTTTTCGAAGGAGGCACGCGCTTCGATGTCGTCGTGACTGTTTGTGGCGAGATCCGTTTCAATGGTTCCCAGCACCCTCAAAAACCTCAGAAACCTTAGAAAACTCCTAAAATTTCATGGTGTTCCTCAAAATCCTCAAAACCTACTCAAATTACAAAAAATTTCTTGAATCTCCTCAAAAATCAGAAAGTGTGATTGCTGGAAAGCTGACCGCATGAGGTGCCAATGGCCCGACACTTAAAAGCAAGGCACGTTTGCTGTTTGGTCCCCAACATACAGTAGGTTAGCTGGCCAGATTAGCTTAGGCTGGTACTAGGCTTAGCCTTAAGCTTAAGCTGGCATATGACACCAGGCTGAGGCTTAGTCTGGTATAAGACTTAAGCTTGAGGTGATATTAGGCTTTAGCCGGCCTTCGCCTGGGGATCAAACGGCAAAAGCACTGAAAGCAGATAGTATCATATAAATAAATAATGATAATAACAGATAGTAAGCAAATAAACCCGGTCAGGAGTCCAATAGCTCCACGATATCCTTCTTATGGCAAAGCGCTGTCTTTGAAATCGAAAGCGATTAAAAAGAACTTTGTAATTCCATTGTCGAGCAGCATTACTGACTATTCTTGCAGTAGGTGTAGCGATGTTTCCCTGCAGAAGAGAACACAGCTGAGTCTCGTCAGTCTTTTACAGCACACTAAAATATCATCCTACAGCTAATAGGCACAGAATAGCTGAAGAGAGTCGAATGTGGAAAGGGAAAGAAATCTGTTTGGGTTAGAAGCAGAGAGTGCGCCAGAATGTACATGTGGGAAACTGGATTGTTTCAGGAAGAGCCGTGAGAAGGTTACTGTGTTGAACAGTGATGTGATGATTTGATGAGAAGAAGGAAAAGTCATTATCGCGAGAGTCGCGACACTCCCGCGAGAGGAAAAGAATGGAAATGATGGGATGCAGTGAAGCGGTGGGAGGAAAGGATTAAAGGTAAATGCGGATAAGTACATATGTACTGTATATGTTCACTGGATAAACATGTTCACTGATCCTCCTTCATGGCCTCCATCAGAGCCCGTATTGGCGAGCTCATCGGTTCATGCTGCTGGGCTTGGATGGGTTGATTGACTGGGCCCTTCATGGGGCAGGGCTCTTCTTGACTCATAGGGGGTGGATGGTGCAGTATAGGTTCCGTGTCGTGACCTTTGAGGATTTTCAGCAGAAGCCATTTGATAACGTTCGAGAAGAGTTTGGCTTTGATATACGCACAACATAGTTGCACCCAGATCCAATGGAGTTTGCCTGTAAACTGATCGAGTAGTCCCATTGGCGTATATCTGCTGGCTGCGTCCAAAATAGCATTCGCTTCTGGACCAGCTGGTTGTCCAACGACTTGGCTCAACTCCCGTAGTGTAATGGCGTGTTCTTCAACTGAGGCGAAAATGTCATTTAGGCTGATCTGCCCTCGCAGTTCGTCCCTTATGTACATCAGAAGCGGCTTGTGGATAACAGGTTTCAAGTCGCCATAGGCTGATAGCGTTGTCGTGAACATAGCGTGGTCAGCTAATAGTCCGTCGTATGGGCGCAGTTCTCCTGAGTGAGCAGAATAAAAAAGAATCTTTCCACTTGCATCTTGAAGAAATGTTTCCTGCACTAAATCGCATTCTGAGGCCGCAGAGTGGGCGTAAATGATTCTAGTTTTCGGTTCCATTAATCCCGTTGTGGCCTGTCCATGCACCGTGTAATTTAATGGGACCCATTTTGTACATTTCTTGCCCATCCTGAGAAATGTGTAGCTTTCGACTTGGTTTCATGGCCAGATTTCTAAGATTGTTCCATGAAAACGACCCATGACGTTGCTGTTGTTGGAAAGGTGGGTCCCTCCATCGAATGGAGACGGGGAGCCTCATGGAGACCGTCTGCATTCGTGCCGCTCGCGACGAGAGAACTTGGAAATTAATTCTGAATCCTCGTATTTTGGAATATTTCGAGAAAAATCGGCCAGTTTTGGCCATTCAGGCTCGTGTGCCTTTATGTAAATTCGATGAATGGAGAAAACCAGGTATGTAATATCCGTATTTTTCTTATTTGAGGAGTGGCCTTGAAAAATACAGCATTGATGTACAATGCACCCTCACCGTAAAGAGTCACATTTTGCGTGAGTTTCGTCATTAACCTGCACTGTTATGAACAAGGTTTGCAAGGTTTCGTCTTTAGCAGTCATGTGCTAGATAAATTATTGGCCTAGGTATCATCAATCCATGTATATGTTAGTCCTATTTCAGATATGGAATTCGGATCACGTTAGCTAGAACTGGGATAGGAAATACTTGGTTCAGCTAAAACAAAGAACATCTCGACGCCGGAAGAACAAAATCAAGTACCTATCGTTCCAACATAATGAAATTCGCGATGATTAGGCATCGCTAGCTCGAGGCAAACATGATGCTGGCGCGGTCAGGGTCTATTAGCAACATAAAAAAAGAGAACTTAACAGGTGGATGATATGATGTTTCAAGCGAATCGATGATCTGTCTTGGCTAGATGATAAATTATTGAAAATAAGTGCTTACTCATTTTATGTACAGTACGGTAATCTCATTTTGGAATTCTTTTGTGGTGAATAATTTTCGGTTGTATCGGTTTGTAAAATTCCCACTCCGTCAGACATCCTGTAGCTTTTTATTTCAAGAAATCTATATTTATATGCACATTTTGCATTATGTAATGCTACGGTGGTAAAGAGTGAAATATAAGTGGAGACGCGCACATTTTTGCTTGTGCGCAACACTTGGAATGGTCCACGAGGAGCCCGTCTCCATTCGCGATTTCTCCATTTTGTCTCCATTTTCGAGTATACATCGCGCTTCACCAGCGTTCCGTCCTCCGTTAACGGATCCGTTCTGGGACGGACGGAGGGAGGAGCGTTTCACCAGAAACGGACGGAGGGTAAAAACGGATCCGTCCAGGACGGGTACCCGTCCACCTGTTAACGAGTGCTCCCGTTTCACCAAATTCTACAGTATGCCAAGAAACGGGTGCCCGTCCCCAAAGATTCGGCTCAAAACGGGTAGAATAGAACGGGCCAAAATTAATCCGTTTTCCTATCTTGTGCACTCCGCGGCTACGCCATTTGTGTCGGTGGTCTGCGTAAAATTAATCATTTATTTCAAGTAATTTATCAATCGATTTGCCCACAATTATGAACGTTGGTTTGTACTTCAATCCACTTTTATGGGACAATGATGGCAACGATGACGATGAAATTCCTCGGCGACCAAAGATTTTTCGGCCCCGCATTAATTTTGACAGGGACGAAGTAGACACGAAGCAGAGATTCCGTTTGACGAGGGCACATGTAGAACTATTGGTAACGAATTGGTAACTACGTAAAACACGACACCGACAAGAATTGCGCTTTGACTCCACGCCAGCAAATTATTGTGAGCCTTCGGTAAGATTTTATCACATTGCTTAGTTTCTACTTGATGTAATATTTATGGCTACATTGCTATCAAGATAAGTGGCCTGTTGCAGGTATTTGGCGACGGGAGATAACTATCGCTCAGTGGGAGATGCACACGGTGTTAGTAAATCTACTCTTTCACGTGCGTTGCACCGATTCGTGGAAAATGTCAATCGGCACATTTACCCGAGAATCGTCGAGTGGCCGAATGATCCAGCTCAATTACGCGGCATCGCGGCGAATTTCAAGTCAAACGTGGCATGCCGTGCGTGTTCGGCTGTGTGGATGGCACTTACATTGATATCATTGCCCCGAATGAGGAGGAACCGACTTTTGTAAATCGTCATGGTCGTCACTCATTGAACGTGATGCTCGTTTGTGGACCAAAGTTGAGGTTGCGCCAAACTGAGCTTTTTGTAATACGGGCTTACGTTCATTCTGCTTTCAGGTTTTATTATGTTTCAAGTCGATGGCCTGGTTCCGTACATGACGCTCGGGTATTTCGTAATAGCTCATTGAAACGAAGATTGGAAACTGGCTGGCGGCCGATTCCGTTGGGCGTTTTGTTGGGGGATTCTGCTTACAGTGACTGTGATTCACTCCCGTCGCGGCCCCTGAAACTTGGCAAGAACGTCACTACAATACTGCACATCGACGCACGCGAAATCTTATCGAATGCGCTTGGGCAGCCCGCCAAGTCCCGACACGAAAACTGTTAATCGATTTCTCGCCTTGCCTGGGCACCTGTCCGCGGTTACTGCACTGCATTGTTGTTGGGCCCTACCTACACACATTTCTTTAAAAAACAGATTATGCGCAAATGTGTCTCTGTATTTAACCGTAGGCCTTTCTATAGAAGAGCCGACATTCAATTAGAAGGACCAGAATAACTGGTTATCTTTTTTCCAGCAGCGGTAGGAGCGGTGTGTTTGACCTGCGCCTATGCAGTCAGTTTCGTCAGTGCATATACCTCGTGCGGTTAGTCAAGTATCGGCTCCTAACGCTCCACACAACAGTTATCTTTTCCCAAGGATTATCCATTTCGCACGCCGAATAAACCCACCTACTGCGACAAATATTTTTTTCAAGATAGGTAGGCCTTGACATGTGGGCTCGAAAAACTCGTCCAGTAAATGGCTGGGCTTGCTTTACACTCATTCATCCTACGTGATTAATAATTACTGTATGTATTGCTATTTTTTGTTGCAGTTCAAGCCAGTTTGCCAATGACGTCATTTCAAGTCACCGACATTGGTCTCACTGGTCTATATGATACTACGAGCGGCGATGCGCTGACAGTTTCGTCGCAAGACGCCAACACGATTCGTCTCGATTATCGAAGCAGTAATATTTCCTTTTTTAAAGCCACAAGGTAACGCTTGAGTAGATTGCTGGTTATGCCCACAGCGCAGTGCTTTGCACCTTCCTTGACATGATCTCTATCCAGCTGATCCTTCCTTGGGCCGTCCGCGCTCACCATCGCCATCACCATTGCCTAACGTTCATGCGAAGACGCAGTTTCCTTTTGACAGCCAGAAAGATACCACGAAAAAAGAAGATCAAGAATCCGGTAAGTGATTTATTTTCTTTTAGCCCCTGAGGGATACGCAAAGCCTGAGATGACCCTGAGTAGCTTCCAAAATGATTCTGAGCAACTCCTGAGATCCTGCGATGACCCTGAGCAGCTCCTGAGATGACCCTGAGCATCTGAGATGACCATGAGAAGCTTTTGAGATGACTCTAATCTTATGGAATCTTGAAACAACGCTTTCGTTGTTCATTCTACAGCATGCTTTTCCGTCCCGTTTTCGCGGCCGAGGTTATTAAGTGCTGCGCAGCTTTGCATAACTTACTGATGCCCGACGACGAAGCCGATGAAGCATTAGATGAATTTGATCGTGTGCACAATGCGGACGACGATCACGATTATCATGGCGGTGGTGTGCGGTTGAATAATGAGGATATCACTAGGCAAAGGGAACTTGTGGCTCTCTTCTGAGCATTTTATGGCCTTTTTGTTGATTTAATTGTTCTGCTTGGAGGAAAAATGAAGTCTTATTTATTTACTTTATTCACTTTCACTCCCACACAGACACAGTAAAGCTATCGTCTATATGTCCTACTTCTTTCAGCTTTAGCTGTCCCCACTCAAACTCTCGTTTTCACTGTCCAAGGTCCCATCCCCACCCATACGACTTATTTGCATTTTCATATACAGTAGATCTGTTTCAATTTCAAGTATGAGATCTGATTTTTGAGTAGTTAATTGTTTAGCACCAGATTTCGTTTCTTCTCCTTCTCCCAGTCCTCATCAGCAAAAAGTGACGCCCTTTTTCGTGAACTTGACGAAGGTTGCCGTGATGTGCCGTTGCCCACTGACGATGAGCCAGCAGCTAATGAAGTGATAGTGCTAACTGGGGTCGCCGAAATCGCTTTAAACGCACCACTTGCGCAAGTCGATTCAGCCACCAAAGGGGAAGCAATTTTTGGCGATGTTTTAGAGGAAGCTGCGATACGTGGTGTTTGTGTGAGCTGTTCATGCGGGTAAACTCGAAAGACGTCTAGGCTTTCAGTGATCTCGTTAATGACATTATCTTCCAATTGTTCTGAGATCGGAAGACCAGCGACTTGCGACGAATCATGTCCCAAAATACTCAAAACGGCAGCATGGACCTGAAAGATGTTTTGATATGTATGGAAAGTGGACAAATAGGGAAGGGGAAGGGGGGGGGGGGAGAAGGGATGGACACAAAATTGCCAATACAGTATGCTGGAAGCGGACACCAGGTATCGTGTATTCCATTCCACTGGGTAGCGCATTTTAGCAGAATGAAATAACAAATGAGATCAGTCGGCCTTACTGTAATTTATTACTCACTTCTCCGTAAGTGGCTGCTCCGCCACCTCCGGCCCCTGTCGCCGCATATTTGTCTCGCTTCGATTTCGCGTCCCGTTTCCAGTTATCCCACGTACAATCTCGCAAATGTTTGATATCTTTATCGTCTGGATAAGGAGTGAATCCGTACGTGTCCCTGCAAATATTATCGATCTCCATCCACGCCTTTTGTTTCTTCTGTTTCGAATTCTTATCCGAAAATTTGCCTTCAATGACTGGCAATCTTTCGCCAATTAATCGAATCACGATAAGTTTTTGTTGGTCGGACGACAAAGGCATTTTCGAAGTCTAATTATATGAACATGCAGTGCGTAACATATTGAACAGCATTTCGCACCTTACTCTAAAGTGCAAGCACTTTGATCAGATCAAATTTCAATTTTGAGTCAAGGAAATAAGCCAACCAGTAAATTTCACGAATTAGTAGATACAAAGCAGAAGTATCTGAAAGATATCTATTCTAAACGTAGGAGAGACCGATCTTATTCCTACTTTCTACTCTTGCCGTCGGCGTCGCCCATAAGCAGACGACAATTGTGTGCCTACGCATCATCTCTTGGCCCCCACCCCGGCGTCCGTCCATCTGTCCGTCCGTTCACCCGTTTTGCACGAGTGACTGGTGAAACACCCGTCGGACGGACTCGTCCGGGATGGGCCCGTTTTAGACAGACGGACGGATCCGTTAGATCCGGATCCGGAGACGTGGTGAAACGGGGCCCAGAGCTGCTAGGCCATATAATAGTGATAGTGGGGCCGTGATATCCATGGCCTATAGTAGAAAATCGCACAACGCACCGAAACCCGGCTGCCTATAACAAACATGAACGGCTACATACATCGCGTCTCGCCACGAACCGCTTATCAGACCAATGTTCACTCGAATATACTGTACAGTACACGGGCGTGCATGAGCTGTAAAGTTAACGTGAACAAGTTGGAGCTTGCGCAGTTTCGGGACAAAGGAGATGACGGGTTCTGACGGCAAAGTAGATAAGACTCATCCCTTGGAAAATAAATCCAGATCTACAAAAGCCGCCAAATATCCATAAAGGTTACTTACTGCTTAGTTCCTCCCCTCCAAAGTCTGGCTTCGCTGTCTGCTCATCCGTAGCTCTTTCAGTGCCATAGGCCACGTCAGCTGCAACATCCGTCGCAGAAAAGGCTGCTTTTCGCTCTGCCAATTTTTTCCTGTCCATTTGACTCGAGCAATTTTGGTCTCGTGCGACAACATTGACGACATGACAAACCATCTACGTATGGCAAAAAACGCACTTCCACTTTCTTGCCTTTCTAAGGTCTTCAAAGGCTGTAAATTAAATTCGAATTGATCATGCAACAATCAATCAAAACCATTCTCATAACGGCTCACTAATTCTATCTAAAACTTTATCTGCTGTGCTATCTGGCTGCATGGCTCGAGCATTAGAGCTGGGTGCTGATTTTGAGCAAGGATTAACTAATCGTAAGACCTGCATGATGAATCAAGGATAAGTGCAGCTACAATGCAGTACAAGAAGCGACTTACACTTGCAACGGGCTTCCCATTTGCAGTGACAACAGGTATTGGTAAGTATCGGCTTTAAAAATGTAAATTTGCTAAGCCTTCTTTTTTGAGCAATTTTACTGTTGTTTCCTGAGCGACTAATCGTCAGCATCCCTGAATTTGGGAAGAGAACGGTTCAAAAAATCACCAAACAACGAGATAAGACGCCATCGAGCATAGTCCATTGTTATGGAATACCTCGTCATTAGCGGCGTCTCTGAGCACAGATTATTTGGTACCTGGTCTTGCACAGCACGCTTCGACGGAAAAGGATCATTTACAGATACCAACGCCGAGGGCAATACTTGAGCCGTATGGCTCTGTACACGATGCCGGTTGGAATCCTACGATACATTGGATAAATTACAGTACAAACACCCTGCTTTTTCTTCCTAGAAATTTGACCAAGGGCGAGGCAATCGGTTCCAAATCTGATAAAATTCTTTTGGTTTCGGAATTCCGGCATAATTCCTTTCTATCGCACTAATCGAAGTGGTGGAAGAAATTGCTGACTTGGTACTGACCGTCGCCGAGAATATTCCTGGGAGAACTCTTTTTCGAACGCTAAATAAATTGGCTGGCGCGTCTTACGCTTAATAAATTGTCCAACGCTAAAATAAATTGCGTTTATCCTGAAAAAACTTAATAATCCTGTTAAAACCGAGCCCAATCGCAGGAGACTAAAAAATAGGCTGACCTCGTCAAAGCTATAACTTTTACTCAAAAAATTAGGGGATCTTACCCGCAACCCGCGATTTGAACAAATACTTGTCGAAAGATCGAACCTTATCATGCGCGTAGCCGCAAAAACTTTTGAACGCTTCAAAGCCTTTTCTGCCATCCTCCACGAGCGTGAACAAAAGAAAATTCAATCGCGGACAAGAGCAACGGGCCGTAGCCAGAGCCGTTTATCGCAGCTCGACTGAACTGCCGCGCGGCAGCCACCGACGAAGAACCGGCAACTGCTAGAAATTTAGCTGGCTTGCAGTCCCCATACAGTGAGCAGTCACAGCTAAGTATCTAAGTTGACGAGACTAATTAGTTATAAATTTTTAAAAACTAGCAGGCTTGGGTCAGTGGACGCGTGACTGTCACCTGGCAAGTCTTCAACAGGCCTTCTAGCAAGGCGAAGTAATAACGAGCTGGCCACCACCCCATCACACGCTACCCATCGAAAAAAGACTGCTGGGCGCGTATAAAGGCGGCAATTAAAAAAAATCGTGTCTCAAACAACCAAAACACTAGCTTTACGTGCTTTTACTGTTAATTAAAAGCCCTAGTCTTTCATTACACGATTTCAAAATGATTATGAACATTGTAACAATGCAGTCATATAAGTCACGTTATGCCTTATACGCATAGCGAATACAGTAACGATCTCAAATTTTGGAAATCTTCAAAACACTAAAAAAGCAATTTTTGTGCGAACCCTGCTAGAACTACCAGATACTTCATCGTGTTGCAACAACAAAAAATACGGAAATAATCTTAGAAGCAACATGAAGGAACAGTGGACCGCAAAAACTCGCGGTAGTCTTAATGATCACATGCCGACCTTTTTTCTCAGCCTTTGGCAATGGTCGACCACTCCAGTCTACCTCCCCAGCGCAGTTTTTTAAAGCTAAATTTTATCAACAAAATTAGAAATATTTTATCTTAAATTTGTCCTACCGCATGCAAAAATCTTAACAAAACCTGCGTTAATTGCAGATCTCCGATTCCCTTCTACAGTACCCTCTGTTGGAAGCCCTCATAAAAATAGTGGTTCAAGCTTATTCCACCATGATCCATTCGACTTCCTCGTCGCCCAACTTTATCCACGCCTTGTCTTCCTCCTCTCTTTCCACGTCTTCCCACGACATGTCACTTTCCTCCTCGGACTCCACCCACGCGTGATCGCGCTTCCTGCCTCTCGTAAAACTATGGCGTCCAAGCCATCGATTCCATAACATGGCACACTCTGCGAACTCTTCAAGTTTTAGTCTCATGATAATATCGATTTCTCCAATCGCCAAAAAATTTTTCGCTGAAATTAAGAAACAAATCGTTTTGATTCTGCAAACGATGCAGCACAGTTGTAAAATCCGTAACCTTGGCCACATGCCCAGATGCTGCACATTTACTACATCCGATTTTTTTTATCGTGAACTGCTTCTGTCTGCTTCACACGCGCCTGTCGTACGACAGGGGGGCTTGTCCCGTGTGTGAGAATAAATTTTTTCAGCATTGATTTGCAGATGCAGCCCCTCATACAGAAGATCCCGAGCTATTGGGTGTTCCAAACTTTTATGCAGCTCCGTGATGCGTTGCTGAACCTGGTTATGTTCCAGCTGCGGCATGCCAAAAATTACGAAGTGTCATATGCATCTCTGGAACTGAATTGCGGCTGACTGTTGAGTGATGCTTCCCGCATGATTAATTGTCCTTGGCCCATCATTTTGGAAGTAACTCCAAACAGATTGTGAAAATTGGTTGCTATTGATCCAACTCTCACAAAATACGCAGCAAATCACGCAATGGCAAGAAGAAGAAAAATTCTAACCTGATGACCCGTGCGCGCTCTTGACAGCGATTACCTTAGGGAGGTGACCTCATAGTCGAGACAATGCGTGCGCGCTTTTGACTCAGACCCAACTAAAATCAAGCCTCCTTTCTTTGTTAAAGGAAGATTCAACAATTTAAAGATTGCTAAAATAAAAATGGACACACGAAGTACAGTAGTTGTTCTTACCTCTTTATTTATAAAAAAAGTGAAATTTCTTATTGCTTTGTGTAATATTGGCGATGATTTTGCCTGCAAAAAAGACATGGATAGAAGAAGCCAACAAAGAACAAAGATGCTGTACAGTATCTATATTGAATTCTCTCCACCCAGTCACCCTGAGTCACTCAACAAAGTATGTACATCAGCTCGACAGCTAAATCGCGTATGGGATGAAAATTGCCAGAATTCGCGCAAATCCCACTCCTGGCATCAAGCTACATTACAGTTAGAAACTATAGGTTCATCAATAAAGAACGCCCCCCCTCTAGGGGGAGGGTTGGGTTAAGCGGAAAAAAGCGCGCAAGTGAATGTGGGAGGGGGCAGGCTGGCGCCAAGTGGACGTGTACTGTACTTCACGAAATTGGCAGAAAATATCTCGTAAAATTACTAATATTTAAATCACGAACAATGGATCCAAAGACTCCTCGTCAGGTGACTCAGATCAATCATATTCCAGTTTTTTAAAGCACTTTTCATCTTATGGCTTTTCTTTATGTATCTGAGGTGTATGAACAATTTTAGTGCTTATTGCCAGTATTTGTCGCTAAATCAGGTTCCTTGATAAGAAGACCTGCAGGCGTGGGCGGGGGAGGGTCTGATGGGCAAGTACTCTTAGGAGTGAGGCGAGCGAGTATATCTCTGGCCTCCCAGTCCGGTGTCCTACAAGCCTGCCCTGTTTCAGCTGTCGCTATCCATTACCACTCCAATTGCCCAGGAGAACTAGCCTGCAGCTGAGACGTATTTTGGAAAAACTCTATGCACAGTAGCAATTACAGTATATATAGCATGATAGACATTATTGTTTTCAAGCAGAAATGGCGCAAAAACAATTTTGATGCGAACTCGGACGATTCAGCAGTCGTATGACTGAAGACCGGTACCCATCACTTCTTGGCGGGGAATTACGGCGTGGATAGGGAGGGTCAAAGAACGCGTTTTTTGGTAACGTATGAAACTAAGAAGTCAGCAAACAAAAAAAACAGCTACCTGGGAAAAACTTCCTCCTTGTAATGGAAATATACTTTTTCTTTAGGCCAGGTCTCGTAAGACTGTAAAGTAGAAGGCAATCGGTGCGAGAAACAGGGTCGTGTATCAAAACAGAATCAAAGATCACGCTTCGAAACGCAGCACGTAGACGGGCTGGTCCACGGACGCAATGAGAGCATGGTAATGGATTATTGTTTCGCGAGCGAGGTCAGCCATTGGGGACGCTGTCAGTTCCGCACGCGCTTTTGTTCCAGTGACCTGTGTCCGCAAGTCCTGCACCCGTATATGCTTTCTACATGTCAATACGTTCTACAAGTTTTGTGGAGGGGCCATCCATGAGGGTCGGCTTTGGATGGCACTTTCGAATCTCGATCTCGATTTTTTTGGTCTCTCGATTCTCGATCTCGATTTTTCTGGGTCGAAAGTTTCGAGATCTTTTTCTAGTTCATAGAACTAAGGGTCCACGAAAGAGTGATGATTGCTATACACACATTGCGAGGTAATGCTAGCTGATATGAACGCGGAAAGCACCCAAAGTTTGTAGGGGATAGAAGAGAGTTGTTAGAGTGAATTTTCGGGAAAACTGTTACTCGTATTCCGGTTACTTAAAAGTTTTTAAGTATGGCTTCTCGGAGAGCCACAGACTAGCATTGATACAGTTACAGTAACTGAAACTGAATCTCCTCGCCAAACCTGAATTTAACTGAAGCTAAATCTTTTTGAAATCAGTTAAATTCTCATATATAAACTTAGTAATCTTTTTCCGACTATACGTGGAAAGCTCGAAAACAAAAGAAAAGAAATGCAGGTGATTGCTGGTTGGAATCCTGTTGATCACGAGTTGGAGGCGTACTGTATTTTGTCATTCTTTTAAATTGAAGTTTTTTTTAAATTTGTGGGCTGAAGCCTGTTTTGCCACCAGCCAGCCAGCATTCACACCTTATAAGGGGCTGTGCGGGGACAAGCGCACAAAGCAGCGTCCCTCTGTGTGTCTCCACAAGAAGTAACTCCACTCGAGGCCATCCTGGACTGGACACCGACTTCCTCGGACGATTGCGGGTAGGGTTTGAACCCTGTTGCTGTTCGATTGTTGAGACTGCCTCTTCGTCTGGCTTCCGTCTCTTCCCTCGGACCATCTACAGTAGTTGGTACCGGGTGACGGCCTAGCATGCAAGTTCAGCGAGGCTTTAAAATTCGCGAGCTGACCTCGATCACCGAGGATCGAGCCCAGGACGAGTGTAGCCACTCACTCCCAAGCAATACGGAAAGACAAATGCCAGACTGCTCTGCATAACCGCGGGCGCCCATACAATTGAAGTTGACATTAATAGGATTGTGATTGTTGATTGGTGCAAAAGAAAGCTCTCTGCAGTGGTGGCGCTGTCTGGCCGACTGGTACAGCGGCTAGGAGATTGAGCAGGAGGCTTGCGGGGGCCGAGCTGGTCTCTGTCCAAGGCAAGGGCTGGATGTAGTGAGCACCTCTAACCCCGCCTTCAAGTGGGGGATATGCAAGAGGCTTGTGAGAGGCTGAGGTGGTCGGCTTGTAGGAGGTCAGAGCAGCTGTAGTCTCTGTCTGAGGGGAGGGCTGGAGGCAGTGAGCACCTCTAAACCTGTCTCTAAGTGTGGAGAGGATGAGCGGGAAGCTTCTTAGGGGCTGAGCTAGTCGGCTTGTGGGGGTTGGAGCTAGCTTCTGTCTAAGAGAAGAGCAGGGCGTTCGGACTCTATCGGTCCTAGCTCGCCAGTCGCTTCAATAGTGGAGGAAATCGCTTTTATGATTGCTGGTCCACTGATCATTGGCCTTGCCTACCTCGTTCAAAAGAAGGGTGGTTATCGGATTGTTATTCGAGAAAACGTCGTACCACTGGGACTAGCTTTTGCATTATGGTTGGGAGGAACGGGTGTTCGTGCTGACTGTGCTTGTAACGTTAGTGGTCCTGGTCAATTGGACTGCCGCAGCATCGCATCGTTAGACTTGCAGGACTCAGAAAATTGTAAGCCCATTGAATTATTCGTGACAGCTGATTTCGCTTGAGCAACTCGGGTATTCGCTTCGCTCCCTAACCTCACAACCGTTTTCATTCCGCACCATTCTATGCGTGCTCCGCTCAAGAGTTGCATCTGCGACTTTGATATCCCTTGTTCACGACTTGGAAAGTGCTGCCTTACTCAATGTGCCACGGGCGCACCTTTGGACGGGACACTTGGGTTGGTCGTCGATTTGGTCGGGACGGTCATATTCGTAGTTACATTGGTTGGCTTCTGCCTTTTATGCTACAGGAAGAAGTGGCCGCCACCAATGTTCACCAACTCGGTCCCTGACAATGCGCAATCTTCCGATGACAAACACGTATCTGCTTGCAGTGTGGGAAGGGACACAACAGCACCATTCTTCGAATACGTCAGCAGAGCCAAATATCAAGATGGCGTGGCTATGGGGCGTCGTGAAGTGGTAGTAGAGGTGTTGCCGATGTAGCCTTCGATTATTCGGCATGGCGGCAAGGTGAGTTCGCGTGTACTATAGGAGGTGTGAGGGCGGCGTACCAGAGCAAGTTCGCACTGACAGTAGTGCGTCGTCCATATCGCAAGGTTGAGTCCATGGAGCTTACATTTAAGAATATGTACGTGTCATTTCTGGTAAAACAACTAGTGCGGGTGCACATTTATATGACAAGCAAATTATAAAGCGGTTATTCAGACGGGTATTCACCAATTGTGCTGTGTTCTAAGATGGTGTACTTTCATGAGGCCTGATTGAATGATCGTTCGTGTGGTGGACTATACATTAGAAAGCCTTCGGTGCAACGTGCTAAGTACGACGTAATACCTTGTATATTCATAAATGATTAGCACGTTTCGAGCCAGGCAGATTTTGATTAATCTGGTTTGTAGTTTTGCGCGGCGATACTGCAGTCCTGAGACGGATTAGCTTAGAAAGTGTGCGCACAGACGTGTATTATATAGCATCGTGGATTGATTACATCTTTGCACGTACAGTATATAGCTGACCCGCATATTAGTGCTCCTCGCTGTCATGGTCATCTTGTCCGGATATGACCTCCTGCACACGCTTATAAATTTTGATGCCGGGTATGTGCCTATGTGAGGTATTCTGTATTGGTTCACTTTGATTTGACGGTTCAACAATCGATATTCGATTACCATTCGGCATTGATTAGCTTCTTTATTCTTCACTAACACAGCAGGGGAAGAATATCCCGAGGTAGATGGTTGAATTAAGCCAGCCTTCAGCATCTCATCAACGTGTGCCTGCAAGACGGCGCGTTGTGCGAAAGGTAAGCGGAATGGTCGTACTCTAACTGGTGGTTGACCTTGCGTGTCGATTCTGTGTCCCACAATCTTACACTTACCTAAGTCGTAATCGTGTTTTGAGAAGATATCGTGACTATTTGTTAGTAATTTAGGTAGCCGTTCAGCTTGCTCGGGTGTCACATTTGATGATTGGATAGTGGTTTTGAACTGTTTTTGCATATCCTGGTTGGCGAACGAGGACGACTGGTTTGCATGCTGACTCTGGGCATGACTATGTATTGACGCTACCATATCAAAGTGATTGACTGGAGTCGCAGTGCCTAACCTTGAACTACAATGTACTTTCACAAGATATTTATCAGGGTTGTGGACGACCAAAGAAATCTCCTTGTCTGCGGTGACGCAATAAACTGCTTCATTTATTTGTATTTGTACAAACAGCCCTATTATACCGAAATTTCATCGCAGTGTCATACAATCACAATGCAGAAATTTTTCTTTTTTTTAGAAGTTTTTTTTGAAATTCTCTTGCTTTTTAGGGAATTTTCTGTTTTTTCGGTTTTTTGTTTTAGGAACATGGCAAGGCGTGAACGATGTACCACCAAATCAAGTTGCTCGAAAGTGCACCAGACTGTATTGTTGAGCGGATACAGTTATTTTCAGTCATGGTGTATCACACAGGAGTTTACTAGACGCCGCACCCGGCAACAAGAAAGACTACTCTGACCACCAGAATACACCAGTCACCCCTTATATACCCCAGGACTAGATCGCTTTGCATGGAACATGCCTATCATTTCACCTGATCACTAGGCCATCATAGAATCACTAGGCCGGTTCTTCTAACTTGCACTTTGACCATATGGTGAGTGTTCTTCTGTCTTGCCATCGTATTGATCCGCTATGCCACCGAGGCCTGGAACCGGCTGTGTAAGGCGCTGGCTGAAAGGCAAACACTACACGCCTTACACTACTACCTCACCAGTAGAGAAGGGCTTCCACTGCCCGCACAGACAGTCGACAGGGCCTAAGTGATCAGTCAAGGCGCTCACACTACAAAGAGTCCATCGAAGAAATACCAAATACGATTCCTACCAAGGTCTGATACTCATGACATAGAAATGATCCATAGCCGGCCAAAAACCAAAAAGAGGGTAGTCCTTCGGTCCGTAACCCAAGCTTCGACCCTATGGCCAGGTGGTGCCAATCCATAGTTCCGATGGTCTCGGCGAGGAGTACAGACTTCCGGTTTGCACGAAACGTGTCTAACTACCGTATCCCGTCTACAGTAAACTACAGTAATCCTGACATATCATAAACATCCTAACAGTAAGAAAGAGCCCATCCTATTGTCGTAGGCTAATCAGCACAGAGATCAATAACAGAACAGACCAAGGTACTCTCCTGATAACCCAATACTACAATAAACACTACACGGTGCAACAGTACTACTGAACCAAGGTAGCAGGGGAAAAACATCCAACCCAATACTGAGGAATAACCAATAAATTGAACATACGAGAGAGAAATCCAGGGGCACTTCCAGGGCTCCCGATGCATTCAGGGGCGAGTCAACACTGTCAAAACCAAATTCTTATTAGAGGAAACATCATTATGGGCCGGGTGCAGGCCAAAAACAGGGGAGGGAACACACAAAAAAAAACACGATACACACATTAATTTCGACCCGAAAAGAAAAAAAAGAAAAGAAAAAAAAGGGAAAAGAAAGGAATCATAAAAACAAAGCTAATACCAGAAGAGATTGCGCCCGAGGTGTGAAAACCCAATGCATGGTAGGGGAAAAAGAATTGAAGATAGAGCTACCACCGAGCCAAAGATGGATTGAGAAACTGGTGGGAAAATAAACTCCAAAGAAAGTAGGTACAATTCCAACCCAGGCCCTATTGATATGTTAATACAGGGAGGTGCGGGCACCTAAACGAATAATCGCGTCTTGAAGAGAACCGATGAGACGGTGCGCGAGTGCAGCCACACGCAACGGGTGCGGGCGCGAAAATGACTGACTGACGAGTGAGCCACGAGGGGCGTTTATCAGTGCTGGCCGTAGGAGGCGGGCAGGCCGGCAACCAGGGCTGGTTACGGCCGGGGGGGCAAGCGACGAGGCGCTGTTCTACACGAAAAGGCTGGGTGGACGTGGGAGGACGGGTGCATAGAGTGTAGAGCAGTGTGCATGTGGATAGGGGCAGGACGAGGACAGGCAGACGATGCCATCACGTCGATGTTGATTCACTGTGAGCCCGGGCCCTGGACTCGGCAGCGAAGAGGTGATGGTGCGCGCTTAAAGCGTCTGCAAAGAATTAGACAAACATAGAATTTGTTAGTGTAGAACCGTCCTTTATGCAAGTTTGAGAGAGAGGCGCCATGGTGGCGGCCGAAAGAGAAAATATTTCCCATGCGCGATGCCGGGTGGGTGCCATGGATATAGATTGCCTGTCTGAATAGCAGGAGGGAGAGAACTTTGGACTCGGTGGGTAGACAGCACCCGAACGGGTTAGATGAACCCAAAAAGAAAGAAAACGAAGAACCAGAGAGGGGGGGGCTAAGCCCATAAAACTCAGAGGCAGAGGACCTCCGTTTGCGGCACGCCGTGTCGAAAAAATGTTACGCAGACGTGGCCACGTCATCGGTCTGCGTCGAGGCGGCCGATGACTCCAAATTTGGGTCCACTGAACGACGTTGCTTCTGTTGCTGCAATGCTTCCTGGGCCATCGCGATCGATGCCCGAACGACCAATCGATTTGTAGCAAATACGTCGAAAAACTGTTCAAAATCATAGATGTCCTTTTTGGGCACCATTTCGCACATCGCGGGTTGCGTTTTCGTAAAGTACTGTACCAGACGACGGGTGCCATTGAACTTGCTGGGGTCTGCTTGCCGCAGTAGCTCTGTAGCCGCATCTTGCTCCGAAAGAATAACTGCTGGCCATGGAGTACCCAAGTTTGCACGAATAGCCCAAACCAAATGACCAGGCGATGCTTCGGCATCAGTGAGCATCGGTAGTCCCGTCCGTGTCTTTTTCCACTCGGTCGAGCTGACTGTACGTTTCCGTAGCGGGCGTGCGGGTAAGGCTAACTCGCTGCATTCGGACTCGGACCCAGCGCGGGGCCGCAAAGCCTCCAACCTCGCTTGCTTCGCCGCTAACCGTGAACTCTTGCGGATCGGGATCTGTGATGGTCCTGCTGGTGCTGGTGTCGTTGGTCTGACCAATTGCAAAGCTTCTGCATCCGAAAATTGACTTTCCCCGTGGTCAGATGATTCTGCCACCGACTGCGCATCGTGCCATGATTGAGCAGTATGGACTGATTCACTGTCTCTCGCATCCATAACCATAGGGACTATCTGTTCTGAGGGCGCGTCGAGTACCAGTACCACGGGGGCATCGTCTATTGCCACTGGCTTGTTGGCTTGAACTTCTGAATTAACAGCATCCCCTGTAACAGGTGCACCAGTATCGACCACAGGTAGTCCAGACAATTGCAGCCCATCCAATGCATCATTGTCGTTGTCCGCTCCACTTGACACTTCGGGGTGATAGATCGCGAGATCAGCGAAGTTGACTGGTTTTGATTGATCACCTGGATCAGTGCAGGGGACTATATACGCCACAGGAGCATGTTCTTGAATCTTGACGATTCGAAATAGGCTTTTGAATCGCATGCTCCATTTGGTGCGGGTTTCATCGTGGTTTCGTCGAACCACGTAATCACCAACCGCAAATTGAAATTTTCCCGCTCGATATCGATCGAAATCACGCTTCATCTTCGTCTTTGATTTTTGCTGTCGGTCCCTGAGACAAGCCAGAACGGCTTTCAAGCGCTCACGTCTGTCCTGTAACAGGCTAGCAGCTTCTGTCGCTCCTTTGGACGTTGGTTCAGGTTCCACTGCAGAATGGAAGATCCGATCGATTTCCTTCAATGGCGCCTGTAAGAAAGTGGCTTCATAGGGTGACATGCCGATCGTGTCTATGTAGCTCTGGCGGATCGCAGCTTGTGCCAACGGGATATAGTCGTCCCAATCATCATCGCCAGGCGAAATATGGATTGCCACGCAATCGGCGATCTTCTGGTTCAGCCGTTCCACTTGTCCATTGCCTTGTGGATGCCAAGGTGTGGTGAATTTCTTTGTCACGCCCAATTCTCGACAGATATGTGCTAACATGGCATTATGATACTCGGGGCCGTTGTCGGACAGCAGCGTGTGTACTTGAGGATGATTGAGATAGACCGTGTTCACAAATGCTTTGCTACTGTACGAGCACGAATATCTGGGACTGGAATCAGATAGCAAAATTTCGTCAATAGATCGATAAAATTGACCAAATACCGATTGCCCTTGCGCGTGACCTTGAGTGGACCCATCGAGTCGACGGCCCACACCGTGAAACGGTCATTAGGAATCGGCATTTCTCCCAATGGCGGTGTTCGATTGACACGATCAGGTTTTCGTAATTTGCATGGTAGGCAAGCAGCGCACCATCGGCGGATGTCCGTCTCCATCGTGTCCCATTGATACAATGGACGAAGCGTCTGTAGCATGCGCTCAGCACCGGGATGGTCTGAAACACGATCGGGAGAGTTATGGTGCGAAATAAAAATCAACTTACGATACACCGATGGGACTACTATGCATCGTGATTTGTTCATTGCTTGCTGACCGCGTCGTTTGTACATCAAAACTCCATCGCTTGCTAATTCGTACTTGTACAGCGTCTTTCGGATTGTTGCACGTGCATTTGGATTTTCAGGGAGGTTACCCAAAAGGGCTTGAATGATGTCCCATAGGGCTGGTTGCGCACGTTGGGCTTTGCGTAGTTGGGCTCGATCTGGCAACAAATCCTTCATCGTTGGATAGTCGGCTGGTGTTGGTGCTTGTTCTCCGAATCCATCTGAGCTAAGGCTAGATGCCGAAACGGCTGCCACTGCTGCTACCTCATCTGCGAAGATAATCTGAGATGCAGTGGGCTGTGATGACAAGGCTAACGTCTTGAACTGCGTTCGTAGCACGGACCAATCGTGTTGGCCATTGACACTTGGTAACTGACTTGTCTCGGCTGCGTCGTTGACCAATGATTGACACCAGAGAGCTGCTCGTTCAGCCTCTTCTTGCGAAATTGTGACTACCTCACCACTTTCGACACCGGGGGTCGGGTGAATGTAAAGTGGGGCGCATTGTACTACGTTGGTTTTGCACAGATCGATATCCCCGTAATCGCCCATCGAACTGCTGAGCCAAGTGACCGCAACTGGTTCTGGCGCATAGTTGCATTCAAGAATCAGCTGAGCGATTGGGGAACCACGTCGAACTAGAAAAGACTGAGAACCGTGGTTAAAAAGCAAAATCGACACATTACCTCGAAACTCTGGGTTGAGGACACCACAACCAACGGCTATCATCTTTTCCGATGTTGAACCAGGTAAAGGGGCAATGCGGCCGTAGCATCCTGGCGGAATCTGGATTTGCAGGTCGGTCTTGCATAACACTGCACTGTTTGGCATCATCAAATACGCGTATGCACTTGATAATTCGTAGCCAGGTGCTTCTGCTGATTGGCGGCGTGGTGGGACTGCCCATTCAGTTGTAAGCACGTAATACAAATACTTTCGTTCGTTCAACGTGACCACTGAGCGTGCTTCTGCCACTGACATGTCGGTGTCGTCGTAGACAAAGGCAGGATCAATGATCGGAAACCACTCAGTGTCAGAGCAGTCGGATGGTGGGCTGGACTGGCCCGACTTCTCCCAGATGGGACTTGCGCATACTGCAATCGCAACTGTGTCCTGAGGTTGCGCTAACATAGAACTGGCAGTAACTGCACTTTCACTTTCTGAGTCAGAAACGATTGGAGTCAATTGAACCGCGAAGCTGGCTTTTTGCTTTTCGGATAGCTCGGACGTGTCTACTGATCCATCTGGAGCGAGCTGCGTCCGTTTACGTGAGTTGAGCAGATCGTGTCCCACGGGCTGTCGCATACGAAGACGGAATGGCTCCTTCTGATCGACCTTATACCGGATGGCCAAGGACGGGCCGAATGTTTCCACTAGCATCGCAGATATGCCAGGTAATCTTGTAATGTGAGCTTCTTTCTGCTTCGGTGGCCATTGGCGGTTGGCTAATACGACTACACTTGAATTTTCGTCTTCGTCTTCCGATCGATCGTGTACACGTAACATCTCGCAGTAGTGAACATGACCAGACGATTTCGATTTGTTCGAACTTGACAGGCGCAGAATTGAAGCAGGGCCAGTAACTGGTACTAGAAACGCACGAGCTGGTTCTGGCCGATGTAATGATGCTTCAGGTGGATCCTTGTCGATCACTTCGCCATGCTCACCGAACTGATACTCATTCCGACTGATATACGCTTCGAAATCTTTCTGAGCCCTCGCATCCCAAGCATCATTGAGAGCGTCGCCATGTGGGATGCGACTCAGTATATCGGCATTGATATTTGTTCGTCCAGGGCGGTAAATCACGTCGAAATTGAAATCTTGGAGGGCCAGAGTTAGCTGACCCAGCGCACCATCGAAAATTTTCCGCGAAAACCATTTGACCAATTGTGCATGATCGGAGTAGACCACGAAGTGGATACAGGCCAAATAGTGACGCCATCTGCAAACTGCCCATACGATAGCGAGTGCTTCCTGTGCAGGTACACTCAATTTCAATTCCGATTCAGTCAATCGTCGTGAGGCGCACTCGATCATCCATCGGAGTTGACTGGGGTCGGCTGGATCGTGCTGCTCCAGTACTGCGCCCAAAGCCAATCCGCTAGCGTCTGTCGTGACCGTAAACGGATATCGAAAATCAGGGTATCGCAAGACAGGTTCTGATGTCAGTGCCGTTTTAAGGTGTTCAAAGGCACGAGTATGAGTTTCGTTCCACATTGCACGTTCATTTACTGGACGACCATCGTTCATCAGGTCGTATAATGGTCTAGCGATTCGGCTAAAAGCTGGAACAAACATACGGTAGTAGCCGGCTAAGCCGAGAAAACTATGCAACTGCTTAGCTGTTTGTGGAATCGGCCATTGCTTAATTGCATCGATTTTTGATGGAAGTGGTCGAATACCGTGCCGATCGACTGCGTGACCGAGGTATTGGACTTCTTGTTGACCAAACACGCACTTCTTGGCTTGCAGCTTTAAATTCGCTTGACGAAACCGTTGAAAAACTTGTTCCAAATGTTGGCAATGCGATTTCATGTCTGGACTGAAAATGATAATATCGTCAATATAGGCCATACATACCTGCCAAGTAAGGCCGTTCAAAACCATCTCCATGAGACGTTGAAAGCAGGCAGGGCCGTTGATTACACCGTATGGCATGGTCTTATATTGGAACAGTCCGAACTGGGTGCAAAACGCTGTCTTGTGGGCCGTCTCCGGGTCCAATGCGATTTGATGATATCCACTGGCGGCGTCCAGTGTTGAGAAGACTGCAGAGCCCTTGAGCGTGTCCAATACGTCCCGAATGTTCGGCAATGGGTACATATCTTGCGCCGTTTGCTTGTTCAATTCCCGATAATCGATGCAAAAACGGGTGGTGCCGTCCTTCTTACGCACCATCACCACTGGGCTTGCATAATCGGAATAAGACGGTTCGATCTTGTCCAGTTCCAAATACGTCTCGAGCCATTCTTTCATCACGGGGATCATGGGTGCTGCCACGCGTCGATGTGGTTGCTTGACAGGTGGGCAATCACCTGTATTGATTCGATGCTGCACGAAATTGGTTGTTGCCAGATGCGCATCGTGGAACGCAAATACATCGGCATTGTCTTCGATCGTCCTTCGTAACATCGCTGTTTCTTGTTCACTCCACAATTGTTGGTCTTTGACTCCAATGACTACTCGATCCATTACGCCTTTCCTGTGTTCCTCTGAACCGATAATCGGTATATGCGCTGTATGCTTACGAGCTTCTGGCGTGGTCTTATCTGCGCCGTCGACTGGTTCAGATGTAGGCGGTGTAGTCGCTGAGGACGTTGTTGTGACTCGATTGATCATTGCCACTGAGCTCTGATCGACTGCTCGATACACAAATGGGTCGGCCGCGAAGGCATGCATGATCACGCCATCGACTTCTCGTGGAACATCGGCCAAATTGAATATTTCAACCTTAAAGCATACTGGAACATTAGCTGGGTCCCACCTGCCCCGGGGGATTACTATCTCCCAGTTCGACCAACTATTGATCGTCTGCTCGGTGATGCAAGGTTGAATCTGACATTGATCATTGAACTGAATCCGACATGGCACTTTCATACGGTGGCGGGGAGGGATCACCGCACGTGTAACTGTCACCTGGCCGATCGGTTGTGCTGGGCCAGTGTGAGCGAATGGGATTTCCGTGCCTTGTAGTAAGCCGACATTGTACGTCACCAATTGCTTGTGATGGCAAATTGTTGCGCCATATCGTTCTGTGATGTCTTGGCCAATCAGCATGGTGATGAGACCCTCTGGATCGAACAACAGAACCACTTCGTGCATGATGGTGACCGTCCCAAAGGTCAGGTACACGTAACGTGTTCCCATTATTCGAGGATTAGCATTATCAACAGTACGTACCTTGAGCGGACATGGCTCACACTCACCAGTCCATTCAGGATGTATGCGCTTGTACGTGGAATGACCCATCAGCGTAATATTGGCGCCAGAATCCAAAATAACTTGCGTTCGACGGCCATCGATGCTGATAACTACTTCTGGTGATTTGCGCTGTTGTAATTGGACTGGGGTGATGTCTGGTGGCTGTGCGAATGTTTGGCACGCTGCTTCGATGCGCCGAATCCAATTCTGTTTTTCCTGCTCGTCCGTGTAGACCCAATCGGGCTTGATCGCGTCCGATGGGATTGCATGCGGAGGTAACTGGAACAGTTCATTGACTGGCGAGGATACAGACGTCGCTTCGTCCAATGCGGCCATCGTCACGAGTGGGATGCTGTCTGAAAGCTGGAGGCCAGTAACTGAGCTAACATTTGCCGCTTGCTGTGACGAATTGCCAACAGCTCGATTCTTCTTTGCCTCGATCAGGTCGGATGGGTAAAGCAGTGGACATCGGAATGGTCCATGTCCGGGCGAACGATCACAGCCTGGCACCTGACATGGTGGACGATCGGGACATAAGGGTGAAATATGACCCGTTTTGTTGCATGACTTGCATTGCCGCCTTGCCGAATCAGGAGGGGGTGTCGGTTGCACGGTCGAATCATAGTTGTAGCCGGTAATCGGACATTGGAAGACACGCACTCCCAAACCGATTGCTGGTTGTCGATTAGAGCGGTCCTGTTGCTGCGAGTCCCGGTTCGAATTTGACCATTGCCGACCACCTTGCTGCCCGTTGTTGTTTCCTGAGCGGCCACCTCTGCCACCCCGATTATTCCGCTGAAACGAGGAATGATCACTTCTATCGTTACGACTACTGTTACCTGGTGTGGCGGGCAGGACCGAAAGCGGATTGTTTCCGTTATAGCCAAAGTTACTTGGATGGTTGGGTGCTGCTCCAGCCGCATACGCTTGCGAGGCGGGCTGGCCGATCATTTCCACCGAGGCTACCGTGGGTTTGGCTGACGCCGCTGCTGTGCTCTCCATGGTCCGCTGCCGAAGCTGCCACTTGACGGCTCGCAATTTCACTTCTTCGAACGACGTTTTGTGTGAGGAATCGATACAGAAGTCTTGAATCAATGTGGCCAACGCTGGCGGCATATTCTTTTGAAATTGTTCGATCAGGATCCACCTGAGATGATCGGGTGATGCTGAGGGGAATGCGCGCCGGGCGGCCTGTTCCAATCGACTCGCATAGGCCTGATACTGCTCGTTCGGATGAGGCTTCGTCTCCCGAAACGCAGCCATTAAATACGACTCATCTTGTAATTGGAAATGGGAACACATGTCAGTGACCAACTGTGTCCATCGTAGCGACGATCGGTCAGGAAATTGTTTCAGGTACTCTCGCAGCCATTGACTCGCCTTATCACCCAAGTAGAATGGAAGGACTGTTGACAGTTCGATGTCACTCGTCGCTTGATACATTTTCATTCGTAAGTGGTAGTCGCACAACCATTCGTCTAACGGCGGTGACTCAGCAGTTCCTGCATATGGTTGGATGTTGAGCTGTGGTGTTTTGCCCTTATCCAGTGCTAATTGTACTCGTGACCCAATGAGCGATAGCGACTTGGCTGGCTGCAAGGCCCCTGGTGGCGGGGCAGACGCATTCTCCTGGATCCGACGGTGATACGTGGCCAGATCGATATTATCGATCGATCCATTGGCTTCGGGCAGTGGTGCTGATGCAGCTGCTAAATTGGGCGTTGAGCTCGATAAGCCGGGCGCCGCTTTGACCAACTCGTTGACTTGTGAGACGATCGGAGCCACTACGCTTTGCACTGTCTCACGAATTATGGACTGGATATTGCTAACTGGCGCGGGCTGCAAAGAGGAGGTATTAGATTGTACGAGCATGGGCGTACCTGATGCGTCCGTCGGCGGGTAATGCCCTGACGTAGGCACTGGTTGTCCAGTTTCTCGCGATCGCTGGATAAGATAGTCCATTTCAGCCATCGTATTTGTTGCTGTGGCGAGCTCCATATCGTTGGCCTTGTACCATTCGATCAATGTTTCTCGAGGGACTTCCGCCAGGTGGGCATACGGGTCTGGAAACGGTGATGACCCACCCGTGACCACAGGGTCTGCGAATTGAACGTGTCGCTCGGAGCCAACCGCATTGGACTCGGAACGAGTTTCCATCGCTGTCGTCTTCGAAGTCGTTGAACTTGCAGATGTCGTCGTCGTTGCTTTTGGAAATAACCACATATTTCGCTGATCATCGAATACCAATGGCTGTCGAGTTACTGGGTGTAAATATCGGATCTGTGTGGGTATATTGGCGCAGAACCGCACAATGCGAGGCCTATCACTATAACACGACATCACGCAGTCTAGAAAAAATTGCATCAAACCTGTGCCTGGGCCGAATGACGCATCCAAATCTCGTTGGGCTCGTGCATGGGCCACTGTGCGAACTGACTGCCGTAATCGATCGACGTCTTGCATTTCGTCAGCCTCGTGGGGTGCGCCAAACGCCAGTCCGGATAGCAACACTCGCCAGAAACTGGCTGAATCGCACCACTCGAACTCGTTCCAACAGTACCATCCACTGACTGCCTCTCTAGTTGGGGGCGAGTCCAATGGGTCGGGGTTCTCCTTCGATTGGGCGAGGGGGGTATCCTTTAGCCGTATCCCTTGGGACCTTGACGAGTAGCCCACTCCTGTGGCTAACGGGCCACCCAGTGTTACAGTGTCAGCCACTCCCCTTGAGGACTGAGATACCTGTGTCATACCAATCTTTGTTGCTGCCGCAGCATTCGATTGCGTAACTGCTGCCGTTAATGCTCGTAATTGCTGCTCGATCGAACTGACTGCATCGAGTCGCAAATTGACTGCTTCCAGTCGAGAATTGACTGCTTCCAGTCGCGAACTGACCTGCCGTTCCATTGCTTGCAACATATTGTCCGATGTCTTCGATTGAGTCTCCAGCTCTGCCTGCTTGCGTCGGAGTTCTCTCATTTGTCGAGTGACTTGGTTTCGTTCTTGCACCGCTTCATCCAGATGTTGTTCAGCCTGCCGTGTGGACCATCGTGCATCCTCGAGCTGTCGTTCCAGTGCGTCGAGTTGCTGTCTGGCCCGTAACGGGTCAACCGCGTCCGTTGCATTGCGAGGAGTCGTCGACGTCGTTGGTTAATTTCGATCAGGCGCGGGTGGGTTCTGTGTGATTACAACTGATGTTTCTTCGCCGTCCTCGGTGGGGTCTATGGCCGAGCCACCACCAGTTGGTTGCAACTGGTCGGCCATGCGATCGTGGCAGTCGATGACCGGGCCAGGGACTGGAAGAGAACACTACGGTCAAACCGCTTGCTGGTCTAGTGGCGACTAGGATACCACTTGGTACCGGGTAATGACCGGCTATGGGAACCAAATGTATCACACAGGAGTTTAATAGACGCCGCACCCGGCAACAATAAAGACGACTCTGACCACCAGAATACACCAGTCACCCCTTATATACCCCAGGACTAGATCGCTTTGCATGGAACATGCCTATCATATCACCTGATCACTAGGCCATCATAACATCACTAGGCCGGTTCTTCTAACTTGCACTTTGACCATATGGTGAGTGTTCTTCTGTCTTGCCATCGTATTGATCCGCTATCCGAGGCCTGGAACCGGCTGTGTAAGGCACTGGCTGAAAGGCAAACACTACACGCCTTACAATGGGGCAGTAAAAGCATGAAGCGAGGCAGCAACATTTGTTCCAGCAGAGCATCAGTTACAGTTCGTGAGCACACTCAGATATTCATACCCGCAAGTCTAAAAACAGCACGCTAATCCTAAGCATATATTAACAGAGCATAAAAAAAAAAGGAAATTAGAGGAGTGTAAAAATTTTTTTCAAAAAAAAAAAAAAGAAAAGACCCCCATATATATGGAAATCTCTAGACGGCACAGTATGGAAATAAAGGCAAAAATTGGATTAACTTGCAAACCTTTAAAAAGCCGTCTAGCATACTGGGCATTCTGGAACAATGATTTGGTGGATGCCTCCTTGCATTGAGTACTTTTTAAAATTAAAAGATACTGATATGAAGACCTGCTGGAATTTCGGACGTTTTTTCTAATAGCATGAGGTACACATTTTTTAAATCGTACGGGAAATCATCATACTGCAAAACGTGATCATCGCAAAGGACCCATCCCCGTTCAGTTCAGACCAAAGCCTTGTAATGGCCAGAGATCATGGCTGCACCAAAATGGAAAACCAAAGCTGTGGCTTTGAACTTGGCGTTTCCAATCGTAATTTCATCTGGATCACATCCAGCAATACCGCTGTGATAGATATCCCTCCTCCTAGCTCGTACAGTAAGCCTAGATGCTGTACAGTACGTGTATGATCATTAATGTCCTCCGTAAACGTAAGTATGTAAGTGCGTGTCCGCGTAGGTATTAGTGTTAGGCCGCACCTCGCCCACCCCATGCGGCGCTATGCAAACCAACGAGCCGTTTATGGACCGCCATTGTCCGCCATTATCGATTGCGGACAATGGTCGAGAATGGCTCGCCTGTAACCAGTTGCGATGATGTTTTAACCTTATATGTACACTGCCGTATTTCATTTGCTTGGGGACTTGAGTAAACGCTTCGAGGTTAGCAAGTTGTCGACTATTACATCTGGGGCCCGCACACGGGATACGAACTCCGAAGACAAGCAGCCAAATCGAAGTTATTATTCTACGATAGCGCCAATAGGCGGAATTACTGAGTAAGTACGAGATACGAGACTAGCAACGGTTAGGAAAAGCAGCAAACACGAGCAGTTTCTGGAAATCCAGAGACAAGCAATTAGGACAGCCCTGGAGGAGCAAGCCAGTGGAACCACACACAGGGCCACGAGAAATAGGACTCATACGGCCTGAGCACAAGGAAGTATAGGCAAAAGTTAAACCAAACAGAATAAAAAAGCGAACAGTATTGTAAAGGATCATCAAAGCCAAGAGGCTAGCTTGAACGATTCACAAAAGGAAAAGCAAAGTCAAGAGATAAGCTTCAGCAGCACAGTAGACGGTCAGGATAGCCAAGAGGCAAGCTTCAGTAGTACAGTTGAGGACCCGCAAGAGGAGGAGATGGCAAATAACAGCAGTGAGGAAACAGCGCATAAGGTTAAGGAAGTAGCGGAGACAGCCCAAGAGGGACAAACTAACATAACGCAGCAACGCAGACACATAAGGCAAGACGTACATACGGAGATAGTAGCGGACAACAGAATGGAACAGTTAGCCACGCAATTGAGAGCAGAGTTAGCAGAAGCCACCATAAGGCAGGTTAACACACCAGGAAATTTGATGGGTCTTCTGGGAAGAATCAATCTAGGAGGCACACCGCCCATATTCGGAGGTAGCATCGATGAAAGCGTAATAGACTGGTTGGACGATTTTGAAAGATTTTCTCGCCGCTTGCAGTTAGATGAGCAAGCAAAAATCGATTTCCTAGATATTGCCGTAATGGGGTCCGCAAAAAAAGCATACCGGGACATCATGATTGGAGCTCCCAATCCACTCACTTGGGCCTTTTATCGCCAGCACTTCATTGAGAGATTCCCAGAGAGTCGCGCAGCCGCTCTAAGAGATCTAGAGTTTCAGCAATGGGTACAGAGAGAAGGAGAAACATTAGAAGCATTTGCAAATGATTTGAAACAATTGGCAAGAAAAGCATTTCGTGATTCCACGAACGCTGAACAAGAAAGCAGAGTAAAATCACAGTTTCTCAGAGGGTTAAAATCCGCACAGATGAGGCAAATGGTGGGCAGTATGGACATAAATAATCCTACGCTGGATGATTACATCCGCAAAGCATGCGCTATGCAACTGTGCGAACCAGGGAGGAAAGTTAGGATCGGCGAACGCGTCCACGGATGAATCAGCAACACTGTTAAAAGCATTCAGCTTAATGGCCAACGTTTTAGGTCAAAAGGCCGGAATCAGTGGGACAAGTAATCGACGTATTGACACAATGGGATGCGACGAATGCAAGAAGCATGGACGAGCGTGGAAATCGCATAGCAGTCAGGAATGCCGATTCCAGACCAAGTGTCAGCTGTGTGACCGCCGGGGGCACGACGCAAAAAGCTGCCGCGACCCACGATTGTTCAATGGGCCTGCAACACGCCAACCGCACCAACAGCTGTTCCAAGAGACCAATTCAGCAAAACGACCCAACGATAACCAATGCCGGAAGTGTAACCAAGAAGGACATTGGGCCAGGAATTGCCGAAATGGAAACGCAGCCACCATACAAAACATGGCCACCAAGGAAAATTGGCAGCCGATCGACGAAGCCGCTTTCGTTATCTATGCCGGCAGTATCAAGAAACGGAAGACGTTGCTACCAACGCCGCCAGCTCCAAAGGTGCAACAAGTTAAAGAAAGGACGAACGAGCAGCCGCTGACGATGATCGAGACCCAATCGTCATCACCAACCCAGTCCCCTCAGCAGCAGCGACTCGAGTTACAACAACTGAAGCCACTACACCAGCAACACGACAAAATCGAGCCGAACTTGGAGACAGCCCTAAAAATCGAAATCAACCCAGAACGCGTTGAACCTCGCACGCAGCCAACCAATGCCCAAACCGAAACAGACGAACACGACATCACGCCAGAGTTGATCGAGTTTCTACCTGACTCGCCAGCGGAGTCGGTCGCAGACAATGAGAGCGAACACCAAGACCCGAACATCGTCAAGTGCACCAAATGGACAGCTTTGGACACAACCCCCACTCCAGTCGAACAAAACCCCACCGAGGTTCCGCCTTTTTCAACCGAGGTCTACCCAACCCGCACGGCGCAGTTGCTGAATTGCATCCATGGGCTAGTCGACCACGAAGGCGAGATTCACGACATCGAAAGTTACGAGCACATCAGTTCGGCGTTGAGCCAATTGGCGGACGAAGGCGCGCACAATACGGACCCACCACCACTCTTATTACGCAAAATTATCAAAGCCAATGAAGGCCTGATGGTATTCGGGTATGCTGCCGACTAAAGCCGACGTCTTTACGGACGATGGGAAGAAACGTACAACCGACAAGGGTCGTCGAAGCGGAGCCGACCAGATCCGTGAGGTCTGCAAGAACCTAGCAAAAGGTATAATCCACCAGGGAAGCGTATTAGGAATTACACAGCACCGATATGGGCCATCATGGGATTAGCATTGTGCCTATACCTAGACAGCATACCAACAACACAAGCACAGATAGAAGAGTACTACTTGCGTGGAGCATCGAAGAGCGCAACGGCAATAGCTGTCCCAACAGACATAACATGTACAGCGCCAAGGGAGCTCTCCGAAACTGTCGCATCCATGAAAGCAGAAGTTTGGGTCCGCAGGGATACACCAGACCAAGTTCCCGCTGCAAAATGCTCTTGGGTGGAACATACCGTCTGCTCCACGGTCGCATTCCTGGGCTGGAGATCAGAACGCATTAACACTAGGCGCATCATACCAACAGATCCTCTTGAATGTCAATTTGCATGGAAGTACCGTCAAATCAAAGGCAAAATCATATTGCAGTTAGACGAGGGCGTATGGGGAACAAATGACACTTTGGAAATAGGATCCACATGGTGTTGCAAGGAAGTCTGCCAAACAAGCAGTAATTTCATTCTAGAGCTCGGATCAGTCGCAACAAATGACGGGCACGCTATATGGAGCGACTTGGACGACCTCTCGAACTGCGAAGCGAATATGACAGCGTGTGTGACCGAACATAACACTGTGGTTTGGAAAGAGAACGTATTTACGCACTTTTGTCCATTGATATATAAAAAGGATGTCACGCTAAAAATAAACGACAAAGCGATCATTATTGACTCGCTACAAGCAGCGTTGACTTACGGTGGACTCAGCACCCTATGCAATCAAACACATATGCACAAAACGATACAAGGTGTCTATCTACGATCACCTGCATTGACGCAACACATGACAAATAAAAAAACCACAACTCGGCAAAAGCGACAAATACTTGATTCTCTTGACCCAGAAAACGCAAAACTGCAGTACTTAGAACTCAGGATACTGGAACTCGAGCAAGCGAACTTCCGCCAAGTTTGGATGGAACTCTGCAAAACAGCAGCCCGGCAGTTACAGCATTTTATACAGCCCGGATATTTTTACAGCCCGGATATTTTATACGCATTCAATGATATTTTTATGTTCATGGCTTTTACTTGTGGTCATGATGTTTTCATTGACAATCGATCTCCCCTCGGCTAAGCAACATTAACCAGTTAAGTTGATATTTTAGCACAGTTATAGTCGGATTTCAGCCCAGGTCCAGCTTGCCTTGCTCCTGTCTTCGCCTTCCATCCCACGCCTGAGAGGCTTTGTTGCACAAGCAAATTCTGCAACAAAAATTTGTGATAATATCATTGTTTTTTGATAGCTCTGTAAGTCCATCCGCGAACCAGCTGAGTGTAGTGTTTGGATGGAAATTTACACAAGTCACCCTCAGCTGAACACTAGCTGAGGATGGGGGATACTTCATCGAAGATTGAAAGACAAGAATTTTGGCTGATTGTGCCATCTATCTCTCTACAGTGCGGTATATTCACTAATTTACCGGAGTCCATTTTCAGATATCGATAACACATGAATATCAGGCCCTCGAACATTTTACATATCCATCGTGAGCGCGGTAGCGCATACCTTAGGAATTGCGTATGAGAAGTATAGACGAGGTGTGGGGTGCGTATGTTTTGCGTGTGTGGCTTATGGAAAGTACAGTGTTGGTTTTATGGCACGGTCTGTGCGCATGTGGCTATAGCACGCGGGAGGGCATGGTCACGTGTTGAAGGCGTGCCGGCGGGTGGCAGCGATGTGATGTTATGATCAGTGATTTCTCGAAATTTTTAGTGATGACACAGGAAATTTTATAGATGAAGCGTGTGGAGAATTTCGCGCTAGCAAAGATAAAAGTAATTTCGTAGTTTTTCTCGATGGTTTGAGGTAAAATAGCGAGAGGTTTGTGTTCGTGGCGAACGCGATGTAGGCAGCCGTGCGTGTTTGTTATAGGCAGTCGCGTTGGTGTGCGTTGTGCGTGGCTGTATGTTTTTCTCAGTGTTCCATGCGCAGTCAGTGAGTGCTTAGGTTTCCAGCCACCAACACGAGGAGCCTCTCATAGGATTGTGGCAGCCACATAGTTTTTATTTGTTTTTCATACATTTTCAATGTACATCGCAACTCATATCAACGATGTACATTCTACTCCATATCGGTCTAATGTCCATTCTGATCCTAATCACTTACACGATTGACATATAACAAAGGTTGCAATAAAGTCAGCGCTTCTTTTTTAGACTTAATGACTACGCTAAACGCCTAGTCGCTGGTCGTGTACCACTCTTTTGTCTTTTAGGTGAGACTCCTTGCCCTCGTTCGCATTGTTTTTTGATGTGGAGGGGCCTTCTTCTTCGTCTTCACCAGCGGCTAATTATTCAAGTAATTCAGCCTTGCGTACAGCGTGCTTTGGATTTGGCGCCATGTAGTTGATAGGGATAGGGAGCGAATGTTTTCAAAACATGTGTTTTTTTTATTTTTCTGATACTCCAAGCTTGATCCGGTCTCGGTCAAGTCCCGCGCCATCGTTGACGTGACTTTGGCTGCGTTGTTCGTATAGAGGCAAGGAATAGGCCTCTTATTCCAGAAGCGTTCTTCACCGTGCATCGTGTTCGCGATGTGAGGCAAAGGGCAAAGGGCAAAGGCACGCTTCGCTTGTGATCGCAATTCATTCGACAAAATGTTAACTAGTGTTAACAATCCATTGCATCCGCCTGACTAATCGCGAATTGATGAATCCTTTTGTGGTCGAGCTGTGGCCCTTAAACAAGGCGCCAATCCCGTACAGTACAAATTACGACTGATTCGCAATCCACGCAACGCCGATCTGCACAGATACATTAGGTTCGCGATGTGAGGAAAAGGGTTCTTTGCTTTGCTTGTGATCGCGATTCAGTCTTGTTCGACAAAATATTTACTCATGTTAAAAAAACCATCGCATCCGCCTGACCATTCGCGAATTGATGAATCCTTCTGTGCAGGGCTGTTTCATGCTGACTTAGTCCAACAATGATTTTTTCTTTTTCTTGTTTCTTCTTTGATCAGTCAGCCACTGCAAAGTTTTTTGCCACTTTGGGGCGTCGCATGTAATAAAGTTGGAGCTTTGTTATCAAATAACGCTGAGTAAATAGATTGTCTGCTTCGGCCGCTTGAGGGGCGTCTTGTACGTTTTTCATAGATTCAGTCCATGTGGTTTTTACATCGACGCTATCGAAAATCTACCCCAATTGGCCAACGTTCATGCTCTTTTTTCTGTTGGCCAATGTGGCTTCCTACAAGTTCTCCTTGCTAATTTTTCTCAGTGTGCGCAACAAAATTTTATGTCATGCGCCACGCACCTGTGTTAGCATTTGAACATCGCTGGACTTCGAAAATTTCCGATTCCGCAAAATCAAAGAAGCCAGTTCACAAATGCAATAATTGCGCTAACAGTACACCAAAAGCGTTTGGCCCTTGACTTTGCAAGTCGAATGCATCAATCGAATGAATGATTCAATCCTACTGACTTTTTGAAAGTTTTTGGCGATGGCGGCATCGCATCCAAGGTTTCTGATCAGCAAGTCATATTTGTTGTAAATATGTGCCAGGAAGCGAGCGATGTATTCGCGATTTTGCTTGCCAATACTGTAAGCTCCCGTCGACTTTTTAAACGACGATAACAAATTTAACGGCAGCAGTCAGAGTTCAATCTTTTATATTATAGTTCAATCTTTTATACGGTCAATGTTTTTTTACAATTACAGTCGATTGTACATTTACAGTCGATGGGATAAATGATCCTTCTTGTTGGATTGTGTCATTGTGATTGATTGGGCCTCTCTTGTTGTATTTGCTTGCTTAATTGCTTTGTACTTGCTGGATATTCTTCTGTGGATCCGTCCAAGCTGCCGTATATTGGTCCGATATAAAATGAACCCCACACGCAGCAGTTTTTGTCACATCCGAAGCCGTGCGGTTTCGTGCTGAACCCCAATAAAAGAAGTTTTGTTGACTCATACATGACATCAAAGACAGCAAAATGGCCGCCGACAGAAGCGATGCTGATCCCAGATGAACACATAGGCGAGCATCTTAGTAGACGTTATAACATTACTGGTAGAAGTTTTATTCAAGAACAGATATCCAATGTCGAGTCGTGCGACATATTCTTAAGGGGTTCTAAGCTTGGAAAGAAATCGTAATGTCCCGCTGTTGTTTGGCTTTCAAAGCTTAGCCGTCGCGACTATGTTGAAAAATGATAAAGGCAACTCGTGAGTTTGCTGGGAATATAGATTTGTTTAAGCGGACTTGCTCAATTAATTCATGCATCAAAAATCCAAAGCGAACTGGTTGTTCAGTACGGTGTCGTGGTATGTTGCATACTACACTACACGCTTTTTACACTCTTCACACTCTTTACGTACCTACTACACTTTTTTTGGTCGACCAAAGGTTGAAACACTTTTAACTGAGGCTTTTCCGCGGCAAGTAACATAAGGCAAGGTATAAGCGTTCCGTCATTGTCCCATCCCGTGGGAGTGGGATCGGCAGCAAAGGCTGTATGGTATAGTCGAGGCGATGGAAATTCACGGCTTGTGTGCGCTAAAGTTGTGACACTTGGTTGAGTGGTATTGCGATTGGGTGTTATAGAGGAACGACAAACGTGAGCGGTATGTCCGTAGATGTTGCATAGCTGACACTCTTTCGACTCCATGTTTGTGGGTGAAGGCCGTTTAAAAAAAGTGGTATCGGCTTCATTTTTGCATGTTAGCTTCTTGTGATGACAGAGCGAACAGGAAAGCATTGTAGCCAGGGGCCCCAGAGTTGAAGTTGCATGGCCCTGAGCACCTAATCATTATCTAGGGTTGGTTGTGCTAGATCCGTTATGTAAAGGAAATGGGTAGGCTTCGATTTTTGGCAATTTCTGGAGCCAAATATTTTCAGCCAGGTGTTTCTTATCGCAAAGAGCATGATATTCAAACAATGATGTGATAGAGACCAAGTGAAGGCTACTGTTGCCGTTATCGTTGACGAGCCGCCCAGTGCTGGGTGGCTTGCGTGGCTGTTTGTCTTTCTCTGAACCACTCGATTTACGTCAGCGCGAAACGAACACGGCACAAGACGTGGCACAGCCAAGACAAGGAGTTCATTCAAAAACGGATAAAATGCTAATGTGTCAGTGTTTGCACCACGATACGAGAAGCTGATGACGACCCAGTAAACCTGGAGAGCGAAACGACACGATGTTCGTCTGATCGTGAGTTTACCTATCGCACCAGATTTGTCAGTGGCAGACATGGGCGTGGGGAAAAGGCGCTTGGATTAGTGCTAATTAGCTCAGCCGTGTGCAAGTTCAACTCAAACATAAGTTTTGCATTTTTCTTTCTTTCCCTCGCATCATCACGTGATAGGTGATTCGCGGCTTTTCTCATCGTCGCACCTCTTTGGTCTTCCTTCGCTGCCCCCCCTTCGAGAGGGTTTTCTCATTAATAAAATGGTAAATGGATTTGTAATGCACCATTTCTTTCGCACGAAAGGCAAGAAAATTTATACGGCCGTTAAAATTTTAGACCATAGCTGTGTGGTGTATGGACCCCTGATAGTCAAAAGCCATTTGATGTCGTGCCAAAGTACAAGAAAGAATGACTGAGCGCGTAAAACCAAAATCCGAGATGACAGTGGTCAGTGTACACTTTTAGCACCTTTTGCAGCATCATTTCCTAATGTACGGACCAGAATCATGACCAAATGTACGGACCCAGAAATGAGCTCGCGATTTGGCGTCAAGTATGCGGTAAAGCCAGGTCCTGGAAAGCGACTGGGTCGGGAAGGACTAAAGCCAGGTCCTAAGAACTCCCGAGATGGATTTGCCGAGGTAGAGCAGTATCGCTTTACAAGGGAATTGGGGACCGGAATGATTCGGGGAATTGTCGAACCATAGCGTGCCTAAATACTTGGTATAAGCTCGTAACGGGAGTCATCACGCGGTGAATTCAAGAAGATACTGGGCGTTACGATACGGGTCTACCAAAAAATCTGGTAGCACTGAAAAAAGGCGTTTGGGGTTGGACCCTAGCGCATGCTCATTATCGTAACGTAGTCATAGATGCGGAGAACCGGCGGTACCCTTTTGTCAAGCCTGTCTGCCGTCGAGTGCTTACTGAAAGGGCTCACAATTTGTGATTTGTTTTAATATTTCTTGTCATGTTTTGAGAAAAACTACGCTTATGACGTTAAACATGCCGTCTTGAATAATTTTTGGTCTGCTCACCCATCTGTAAATGTCGTCATGAAGAAGTTGCCAGTCCGAAAAGATTTCGCCTTATTCGTCTTTTTCGCCTGATTACCCATGCTTACCATGAACGCCTGACCCTCATTCGTATGAATACATGCTCCCGACAGTGAAACCTGAGACAAGCAGATAATAAGGCAGTCATTCTTCTCATGAGGTCCTATTACATTACAAGGAAACTCTTACTCGCGCGATTTATTCCCATCTCATACCAGAAATAGTCTTAGACAGCTTAGGGGCTCGGGAAGCACTCCTTGACCTCGGCCCTCAACTGTCGATAGATTACTGCCTCATTGACCGCATCCGGCAGGCATCTCGAGATCATAAGAAATTCGCTATGGCGCTGCAGCGTGTGAAATCGAGGGTTATTGGTCGAGTAGAACATATTGTACCGTACGAACTGTATCGAAAAACGATGCGCTTTAATCTTTTGCAGGGTCTGCACTTGTCACTTTGCCGCAAGCCAGTACAGAGCTCACTCAATTCAATTATAGTCTAATCGTGAACTTGCACTCTGATTGCCTGATCTATTTCTGCCTGCACAATATGGACGTGTTCTAAACCCGTCCTTGTTTCCCGCCTCGATCTGTTCTTATCAGTGTGCGGGGGCGAACAGCACCAAAGCACCTTGAAAGTTTCTAGCGTTAATTATTCTTTTCGATTTTCGTACTTTATTACCCGTAAGCATTGTACAGAAAAGTACAGAAAACGAGATCAACAAGGGCCACGAGTCGAAACAGGGAAGCCAAAGAAAATTGCAAGTTTTAATCTCCGAGTTTACTCATGTATTCATATAAATGTCTGAGAAGTACTGCGTACGAGCCGAGTTCTTACTTAGGCCTCTCTCAGGACGGTCCTAGGCCTTCCCAGGTCGCGGCCAGAGTCCTCTAAAGTCATAGTTTAGCGCTATGGGTTTAAGGTATTTAATGGGTTCAGTCAAAGCTGTTTTCATCAGACTGGGCTCCTAAAAAAGGACTAAAGGGTCGTTAAGCGAGACTGTCGCGTGATGGTGACAATGAGCATTTTTTCGCCTTGTGTGTAGTCTGAAACGTACAATAAGCTATAACGGTGACACCGGATCTTACAAGTAAGCGCGTGACTAAATCCCTATCTGTGTGTTAATCCAGCAACTCAAAAGGGCGCGAGATTGATGGTTCTCTTATCATTCCTCGTCGTTTTCGGGATGTCTGTGCCTACTCGTCATTCCCCAATTACAGCCCCATGTCTCTGGTGAAACTTTCCACAGAAATGGCCATTGTTCCTTGCAGGGCGACGATCGGGCCATTCCGGATTCCACGAGAATGCAACCAAGTCAACAGGCCGGCCAAATCGTCTAACAATCGTCATCGTGTCTAAATACTTGAGCTGCATATACCGTGGGCCGCCAGTGAACGTCGCTGGAAGAATCACCAAGTCCCCTGGTCGCAAATTTCGATGGTCTGCAGCATTGGCCAAATAATCAATGAGCCCTCAATAGCTTTTGGCGCGCACCTGCTTCTGATTTCTTCTCAAATACGACAGCTGTTCACATTCGACGCGACAATATGCATGGACCAGACACTGATGGAATAATTTGTCACCATGATGAATAGGATTGAATTTGACAAGGACTCTATTGGTCAGACTGGATGAGCCACAAACACTGATCTGACTTAAGTATAATTGCAGGCGTTTGTCGTTTCACAGATGCAAAATAAACACAAACGTAACAGATCGAACCAGAGTTAAGTCCATTTAACAAAGTTTGCACAAACACCTCGGCTGCAATTGCGTTCGAAGCATTGACACACCAACCAGAATCACCATGCAGAAACAATAATGAGAAAACCATTGGGTCGATGTGGCGGCTTGTAGAACTAATTCAAACGAATTTGGCTGCTCATCTCACCAATACGATGAACAGCCAAATCGAGATCAGTAATTTGTCATCGTGACTATCGACCAGAAACATGCATTCTTTGTTCGTGATGGGGCGTTGTATCTGTGCAGATCGGCGTTGCGTGGATTGCGAATCAGTCGTAATTTGTACTGTACGGGATTGACGCCTTGTTTAAGGGCCACAGCTCGACCACAAAAGGATTCATCAATTCGCGATTAGTCAGGCGGATGCAATGGCTTGTTAACACTAGTTAACATTTTGTCGAATGAATTGCGATCACAAGCGAAGCGTGCCTTTGCCCTTTGCCCTTTGCCTCACATCGCGAACACGATGCACGGTAAAGAACGCTTTCGGAATAAGAGGCCTATTCTTCGCCTCTATGCGAACAACGCAGTCAAAGTTACGTCAGCGATGGCGCGGGAATTGGCCGAGACGGGATCAAGCTTGGAGTATCAGAAAAATAAAAGAGAAGAACTGTCGACATGTTTTTAAAAACATTCGCTCCCTATCTCGAAGCGCGACTACATGGCGCCAAATCCAAAGCACGCTGTACGCAAGGCTGAATTACTTGAATAATTAGCCGCTGGTGAAGACAAAGAAGAAGTCCCCTCCACATCAAAAAACAATGCAAACGAGGGCAAGGAGTTTCACCTAAAAGACAAAAGAGTGGTACACGGCCAGCGACTAGGCGTTTAGCGTAGTCATTAAGTCTAAATAAGAAGCGCTAACTTTATTGCAACCTTTGTTATATGTCAATCGTGTAAGTGATTAGGATCAGAATGGACATTAGACCGATATGGAGTAGAATGTACATCGTTGATATGAGTTGCGATGTACATTTAAAATGTATGAAAAACATAAACATAAACTGCGGCTGCCAAAATCCTATGAGAGGCTCCTCGTGTTGGTGGCTGACAAACCATGCTTATTGCCTTCGCTAATCTCATGGGTGTCTGAGCACTCACCGACTGCGCATTGAACACTGAGAAAAACATACTCTAGTAAGCGGCATTATTCATAATAAAAAATCATGGGCAATAGTTCAGTGATATTAAGAGGCCAATTAAGTCAAGTGCTCACCCAGCAGGACACCGGCTCACCTAATGAAGATGTTCTGGCAGCAGGGAGGTTTGCGCATGCTGCAGCAAATTTTCGAGCATGTAGCGCGAAAATTTGCCATAGTGCACAGTACACGCCACCGACGCAACAGTGACAGGAAGCAACCCCGCAACAGCAAGTTCCGATGCGTCAGCAAGGGGAAAAAATCTTATTGTAAATTCACAAATCGACGATGCTTCTCCTGGGCTACAATGTGAGCCTTAATCCAACGCGCTCCGTCGCGACAACAGGAGATCAGAATTTTTGAAAACCATGGCTTCGTATGCATCGAAGAGAATTGGTTCGGATCGATTAACGGGCAAAAAATTACGGTGAAATATTGCCTCTGTGGGAACGTGAGTCGAGTATTTTAAAATTCAATTACTGTATTGCCTCTTATTGTTAGCGGGCACTTATGTTGTTTGGTCTTCAACATTGGTTTGCACGATCTGACCTTAGGCTTACGTTAATACTAGGCTTAGGTTGACACATCAGGCTTGTGCTGACGCTGACGTTGGGTTTGAGCCTGCCTTACACCATCCAAAGCTGCGAGCCAAACCACGAAACCTGCTTTTTGGTGTACATTTTTATAATTTTAGCGCACATTTTTATGATTTTAGTGCCGAGAAAAAGGTGAAAAGCGGTTGTCAGTATTGCTGTTTGGTACCGGAGTTGCGTTTCCTCGGTCACGCGGAATGTTTTATCAGGTTCAAGTCGGCTACGATGCCCCTGATCACGTATCCATGCATGAGCGTCCGCGACTGTCTCTGATTTCTGATACTCTTAGGTTCCATCCAACCTTCCTAGCACAAACCGACTGCAACCCAGTGCTCCATGCACTTACAAGAAGCGGGAGCTTGCTTTAGGTACAGCATGTTTTTACACTTCATATAGCTCACTGAAGGTTACCGTACATCTTCAGAATTCTGAAAAAGTTCAAGTTCGCAGATGATTTAATTTCGCGGATTTTCGTGGAAGGGCTGGACCGCGAAATTTAGTAGCCGCGAAAACTTATGTAAAAAACATAGGAAAGAATTTTCGTGAAATATATGGCAGCTCAAAAAAACCACATTTTCACCATAGTTTTACGTGTACATCTCTAAGGGACGTTTCACTTCATACGGCGGCACCATAAATCTAATATAAGCGCGATATAAAGCATTTGACTCATATTTTTCTCATGACTTTAAAATACTAACACTTGTCATCCTTTCTTCAATCAGTATATGTCGATCAGATTCGTTTTCTGCTGTAAAACAGATTTCTTCTTAATTATCACTCTTGGTTCAGCTCCGTCAAACGAAGGTAATCCAGCCAGCCATCAATTCCAATCTTGATTCACCAGCGCGAACAACCGATTTTTGACTGGATGGCTGATTGAAACCTTTAGAAACCAGCGGTTTTTCGCATAGTCGTTTTTAGGGTCGACATGACTTCCGAATTGACCTGTTGAACTAATTTTGAGTTTGCTGATCCGCTTATATCTGGCAAATCTTGTTCCGAGGGCTTTTGTTAAATTGGTTTAAGAAAGCGGAACATTTTTATAACTGAAAAACCATTACAGCAGGCAAGTGAGAGATGAGGGCGATCATTAGATTTCACTCATATAACGATAAAGCATCAAGCCGGCAGGTGCAAAATGAGCGGTAGGAGCAATGTCCAAAATTCAAGTTAGCCCTAATCTCATAAAACCGCGGTTTGGGGTTGGGTGAAGGTCAGCGGAAAATGGACGGGCGCCCGGGGTCTTGGATCACGGCAATCATTTTTAAACTGAATTGTGCGCCTGGCCTCTGTTCAGTACGCTTTTGTCACACCAAGATCCGTTGACTCGAAACCAAAAAAGGACATCATGTAGCAGTGAATTCGATACGCTGTGAAACCACACATGCTCGAGCTGACTGATAAAGGCTGACCCCAAGTGAAAAAAAATGGTTTTTCGGATCTGGTTCAAAAAAGGTCAGAACTGATCATCCACCATACAGTCCAGACCTGGCACCCAGTGATTACTACCTATTCGAAAAAACCAAAAAAAGTTTATTGGGAGAATGATGGGGAAGTGAAATCAGCGACTTAAGCGTTTTTTGAAGGGTGTAAGTAATCCTTCTTTTTAAAGTGTGAACAATTGCATGGGTCTCAGGAGATGTTATGTCGTAAAAGAACAATTATGGATTTGTATAGCTTCAATTAAAATGTGGTTAGGCTACGAACTTTTCGAACTCCTCTCGTTTCCTCATATTTTAGCTAAAGTGCATGCATTCGATCCTGTTAGGCGGACCGTACGAATAATCTCAGGCGCGCGGCTGCAAGTTACGTTTGAGGTTCATGCTTTTCAGAGGTTTGGATGTCAGTCACCTCATTTTCCAGTTAATCTATGCATGGGCACGCAGTGTTTTGGTCAAAATTAGTTTGTAACAAGAACGAAAAACGGTCTTATTATTTCTCAAAAAGTCTGTTATGACAGACTCAAAACTCTTAGACCAGCCCATGCACACAATGGATAACCAGGGCTCAGGATGACTGGTCTACTGGCCGCACGATGACAGGTCCTCACATTCTGCTTAATGCACACAGTGTGTAATCACTAACACGCAGATGCTTGTCGATGCCAGCACCAAAGCCACATAGTGTGTGTGCTGCTGCTATTTAGACAGGCTCCCCGAAGGATACCAGCTGTTTCAAACGATGGCAACCTGAATATGCTAGCTCTAGCGCTGCGAGTAACGTGGTACAGCTTATCGGCAGAACCCAAGCCTTGAGTAACACTCGCAACAGTCTTTCTCCTTTCCAACTGTATGCTCATGGTCATGTTTCAGTACATCAGGAATGATTTGCGTATTCGGGGGTTAAACACTCGCTTGTAGTGCGCGTTCAACCCGAGAGGCATACACTTCGAGTCATGTGGACCACAAAATGTATCTCTTAATGACCCTCACGATTAGTCGTGGTGCTCATATTAATGCAGGAAAAGCAGCTTGAGCACGTTTTCTAATTAGCCGTTGTTGCGAGTTGCAGTGGCCGAGTTGACCAGCCATCCTAAGCCCTGGTTATCCACTCTGTGCATTGGCTGGTCTAAAAGTTTTACGTCTGTCATAACAAGCTTTTTTTGGGAATAATCAAATTTGTGGAGGTAAATATCAGCAGAGAGAATAATCGCGGTACCTTCGAGTGCAGGGTCATTAACTTTTAGTATGATAAGCACAAATGGCTGCAAATGTGATGCTTTTTTCCGCCATCGCGATTAACCGCTTTTAACCTCAATGAATTCGTCGAGTTCATGTTGCCCCAAATCGTCTGTGTTGACTTCGTTGATAACCACTGCATCGTATGCTGTTGAAATTACCACAAGTCCAATTACTATAAGATGAGCGAATACTGCTGCAGCCATGATGTTTATGATTTGGAATCCCTCTAAAAGCACGAGTAAAGAAGCGAGACTAACTTAGTAAGCAGCTTTCAAAAAGCCAAGCTGAAGCCACCAATGCGCAGCGGAGGCGAAAACACCTCGAACGAATGATACCCATTGCGCAGCGGAGGCGAAAACACCTCGAACGGATGGTACCCATTGCGCAGCAAGTGAATAAGAACAATTTTCCGAGACTTCGACTGCGCGTTCCCCCTTTTTTGCAAAAATTTTTTAGGGTAGCCTATAAAGATTATAGGCTGTTATACGGTTTCGGCATGTATGGAAGGGCCTGCATTGCAGTCCCTTGCTCGGGAATCGACTCAGGATATTATCTGTTATGGAGGCTGCAAGGCTGGAACTAGAAACGTTGTTGGAGGACGACGCGCAATCCTCTTAGTAGAACCAGTAGAAAAAGCGCAAATTGAAAGTTGGCTAGCCCAAGTTAGCGAGCACGACCCACGGCGGTCAAGTGCCGTCGTCCTTGGTGCAATCGACCAGCCCCTTCAACACTGGGAGCTCCGTAAATCGTTAGACAGGATGGCTAGGGGTGAGACGCCAGGGCGAGATGGCCTTCAGTCTAATGGTACTGGGGCTCCTGGGATGTAGCACTAGAGCCATATATGCAATCTGTCCTAGCGGCGCTGGAGGCAGGTGACCTATCGCCCTCGCACAAGCAAGGCGTGATCTTGTTACTACCAAAGCAAGGAAAAGACTTAGTCGAATGATATAGCTGGAGGCCCATCACGTTGCGAAATTGCGACTTCAAAATTCTGGCTAAAGCCTTAGCAGCCCGAGCGAAACCACTTTTTGGTCTCTGGCTCATATCGGCACTTCGGATGTTGTACCACGGGAAGAAGAGTGAAGTTATCAACAACGGCCATTTTTAGGGTCGCATACAATTAGGCAGAGGAATCAGTCGAGATGCCCCTTTTCCCCATATCTGTTCATCATTGCGATTGACTTTCTGGCCACAGCATTGTAGTCACGTCCGAATGTGCATTACGTAAGTGTGCTAGGGACAGAATACCTGCTGGGTCAGTTTGCGGATGATACGGATTTGTTCTTGCGTGATAAGGACCCGGCTGAGGCTGCATTGGGAGTTCTCAGAAAGTTTGGCTACGGCTCAGGCTTAAAGCTCAAAGCTGAAAAAACAGAATGCTTGGTATTGAGCTTCCGTCGGGGTAAGGTTTTAGTCCCGATAGCATAAAAATGGTTGAAGAAATGAAGAATCTTCCTCGCAACCGCACCTTGAGCGCAACTTCCAAAAGAAACTCGTCCAAATAAAGCAGCAGGTTGAGGACTGCATCAGCAGGCGATCAACTGTTTGGTAAAACGCTAGTCTGAAACCAGCTGCTGGGATAGTTGCTGGTGTTCTAAATAATGAACGTTATTGCTTCACCGCTTGCCATTACCAAGTTTTCTCGCCTCATCCGACGCTTTCTCTGGACTAGCAAACCACCAAAAATCAGCATGGCAGTCTTATCGAAGCCATTACATTTAGGTGGCATCGGGGCGCCAGACGGTTGGACTACTATAGTAAGCCTGCGGCTGTCTTGGATGAAAAGGCTCATAAGTACCCGCCCCCCCCCCCCCCCGCCTGAGCTCTTTGAGCGAAAATTGGTTTCAATGCAGTGGAACGAGTCGGTGGCCTCCCCTTCTTGCTCGAATGAAATTCTTCAGTTGCAACGCTCAATCTGCCGATCACAGGTTTTAATGCAGAAATTCTGAATGTTTATTATTGGGTTAGGAACTCCGCAAGTCGTGAAGTTGATTGGCGGAGGTGCTGGCAGCGCAGCTCGTTTGCAATAACTGCTTCCTCTTGATTAGGAAAAAGAGTGTTTATTACAACTGGTTACAGGTAGCGTCCTTAGTCAAGAGCGCAAATCCATTGATTGCAATTGGGGTTAACTTTCGCTGTTAAGAGCGCAAATCTTAGGATGTTTTCCTCCTCTCCGCGCTGACCATTGCCAAAAAGGAAAACTCGCCGCCGCGTAGCGTGTGCTGTGTGTGGGGGCCATCGAAATTGCAAAATTACGTCCTTCCTTACAAAGTTTTGAGCGAGCGTACCACAAAAACTTCAATTTGCTCGAAAATGCGTGAGAATCAGGACCAACTCTATGTTTTTTGTCAATCTGCACCCGCTTCCGAGAGAGATAGAATTTTAAAATCGTAATGAGTCGTATGTGCCGCGAGTCTGCTAGACGTCTGTTTACTTGTTGAACTTCGAGAGGGCTCACAAGGGAACATCGCCAACCGTTAAGTCGAATTTAAGAAAACTAAAAATTGTGACATGTTCCTGGGCGCAAAAGAAAGCTCTATGCAAAATATTAGAGGCGTCTGGCCAGCTGGTCAGTTCTGGTTAGCGCGAGGAGCACAGTGAAATTTTCGAATTCTGCTGGATTTTTTGGGTTTTTCAAACCCGAGTGTTGGAAGCTTAAACTAGAGACTCCGAACCCAAAAATCTAGTTTGGAAAGAACTTTGCGTGTTTTTCTTAACGCTCAGCTCCGTTAACACACAAAAATTTGGGACTTTGGTTGCTGACCACTGCTGACCAGTTGGCTAGACGCCTCTAATATTTTGCACATAGCTTTCTTTTGCACCGAGGAACATATTACAATTTTTGGTTTCTCGAAGTTCGACTTAATGGCTGGCGATGTTCCCTTGTCAGTATATGTATCTCGTTGATGCCATTCGACATCACTTAAGTGTACAGCGTTACCGCATAGGCGGTAAATCTTGACAACAACAAGATGCAACAGATGCACAAAAGCGAGTGCACGACGAATGATGACAAACTGTGTTATACAGAAAAGGGTTAAAAAACGGTGTTTATACAGAGAAGGCGTATATGAAGAGTGACTGACAATAGCAGCGGACGTTAATACTGGTTAGCGGAAGCTCGCATCTTTTTCTCATACTTTTGCGAACTCAATATACAGTGGATACACGGGAGAGCGAGTCTAAAATCATGTGCATGGAAATCATAGAAAAGAAGTAAAAGCATGAGACTCACAAGACTACGTAGTAGCATCGAACAACATTTTTATTGGGGGAAAAAATCGAGCTAAAAATCATTTTTGACCGCCACAAAAGTTGTCATGCCTTAAAAAAAAAGTTTTAAAAAAGCGTTTTTTTCAAGCATTGTTATTTAAAAACTTGGCAATAAAACGGCGGAAATGCAGGTTATAATTAAGGATAGAGGATGCGCTGAAAACGAGGTTAAAATGTTATGCCGTGAATGTCAGCGTGGAAAAATTGACTAGAGATAATGCTGCAACAAATTTTATAAAATTTGGTCATTTGCATACTGCTTGTCACTCACAATCAAATTTGACTCGGGAAGAACATGTTGGGAGTCAATGAGACTGAAATAAAAGGGGTCCTAATGACATACAGAACTGACCTAGCGTCTGCTGATTTCAGTCTATAGAGCAACGCCTAGTCTGAAGGAAAGGTTGTACTTCCCAGAAATAATAGTACTCAGACACGTGCAAACGAGTGCCCAACCTAAGATAAGCCAGAGAGAGAGAGATTTAGTGGAAGACTCGTCATGGTTGTCGAGCGACAAAACAATGGCCACAGCTTTTAATCTCTTGCACATGCGGTAGAAGCAAATTTTGTACAATGGTTCTACTTGCACTAACCGCTCTATCCGCGAGTGCAGGTATATCCATTAGCTCATGGAAGAACATTATGTACCGCAGCAGAGTGACTTATCTGGGGCATGTTTTTTCGCAACAAAATCTTAGAGGAAAATTTTTAGCATCAAACACAGCGTAGTGTGCGGCTTTCATCTTCAGCTCGTATTAATCGCATGCAATGAATATGTCAGTTTCTAGAATCTACCAGTCACAAGCATATTGAATAATGTAGTATGCATAATCAAGTTCTTAAAAGCTGAGAGTTGCTGAAGCAACTGTATTAGCAGGAAATTGTTTTCGAGTTTTTAGTGTTCAGGGTTTTTGACCTACTGTATACGATCTTAGTTTCTTATTTTGAATCGTAATCCCAGTTTGGCAAGTGTGCTGTAGGCGAGCAATATTTTTTGTTGCGCGGCGGAGCGCAGTCAGAGGCAGTTTTGAATAAGGCCGCAACCTATTCTTATTTGATGCGGCGGTACCTTGCATGTAGCCACACCCCCTCACCTGAAAGGTGGTGTACATAGGTAGGAATAGCCTATATTTTCAAACTGTCTTCTCAGCGATTACTTGCTAACTTGCGCATTTGAAGAATTCGTTTGACTCTGATTTTCGTTATGGGATAGCGGAAGACGCTGTTAAGCGTTATCGGAGGGTCGATGCTGTTCAAGATTCGGAGATACTGGAAAAAAGGTCAGTGTCCAAGAAATATCTTGCTCTTATAATGACTAAAAAATGACGAGCATGCCTTGATTGAATTTACTATTTGATTTCTGTCGAAGAATGTCTCTTTTTTCTAGAAAACAGTTGGTAGGCGCACGATTGAATGGAGTTTGGCGTTGACGTGACCACCATTTTCTGCGGAGACCCATTTTGTACGGGTCGCGAGTGCGGCTCCGCGTAAACGAGCCGCCCTGCTTGGAGGCTGGCTGCGAGGCTCGCACTGAAGAAAAAGATTACAAATGCTTCCCTAATCACAGGTCACCCTGCGAATTTGAGGGCTGTGCTAAGCGTGTTGATGAACCCTCAGACATCTGCTGCGCGAAACACTACGAAATGAGAGCGCACAAGTGCGCTCGATATCATATGATGAACAAAAGCATGTATGATATGTTTATCCGTGCCTGGTGGCTCGCTTTAAGCTCTGAGCCCAGAGGTAGTTTACAATGGCGTCACATAGTTTACAATGGAGCCAGTTTACAATCACGTTATGATGGCGTCACAGATAGGTATCATGCCGCATGGGAAAGAGGCTTGAAGAGACTGAGTCTTGACTGCGATAATGGCTGCTAATGCCAGTTCCAAATTTTGAAAGACATGTATGTTGGGGTCTAGAGCAAAGGACCATCGGGTCCAAGTACCATGTGTGTGACCCTACTGTCAGGCATCCATTTTGAGCTACGTATAAGCCCATGTTTGTGTGACAAAAATTTAATTCCGACTTTTGGCGGGAGCTCACGAATGATAGGACCTGGGAGAATTTTAAAATGCTGCTAATGCTTCTCTTTGTTTGACCTCAGTATGATTACAGCTCGTTGATACCGCAGGGGTATTTTTGTGGGGGGATTATTGACGGCTTTTGGATGAGTGATGAAGGTTTTTAGGGTTACGTGCGAAAGGCTTTGCTTCTAGCGTCTGACCACTCTGGCGGATGATATACGCGCTTTAATCATGCAAAGTGAATGTCGAGGTGTAATGTGAAGGTTTTTTCGATGTTGTCTTGATGGTTTCTTTTTATTTCCAATGTAAAGTTTGTGTGCTTGTGTGTTAATCGATTTACACGGTTTCTATGCACAGCGAAGAAGCAAGGCTGGGCGAGGGTCTAGTCATTCATCGAGTGCATTCTCCACCCTGCGGGGGTCGACCCTCAGTTATCGTGCAGAATCCTTTTGTATGATCATAGGCTGATAAATACATAGGACATGCCAGTCCAAAAAATTATCGAAATCTTTTTCGCTGATCTAAAACGGCAGCCAAAATAAAGCAAGCGCAATTTCGTCTGGTACAATAATTGATTGAAAAGAGGACCCCCATCACATGTGTGCTGCCTTTTGCAACCTGAGTCGTAACGTTACAAGCACATTTCAACGAACAAAATTTTTTCACGAATGAAGGGGCAATCCCGAATGCGTTTATTCCCTCCGGCTCGAGGGTTAAGTCCAGAAACGCTGTTTCGGTTCAGCTTCGTAAAAATCGCCGATCTGGTGGTTCGGCTCAGCCGGTTTGATTTGCGGTCGATGCTGGCTCTCCACGGCCTTAGCACAAGGCTTTTGGAGGAGGGTGGAGGTAGGCGACGGCTAGGCCTGCCTGGGTTGATAGTTTAGATTTCTGAGCATTTTCAGTCTTGTTTTCAGACTCATGTCAGTTGGTCTGACTCGTCAAGTAAGCGCAGTCTACGTTATCCTTACCACAGCTTAGCTGACGTTGTTACATCGGATGAGACTGTAACTGCATCATCAAGCTAACTGAATCTGGAACTAAACTGTCACTAGCCCAAAAACTCTGGTATACAGTTTTAGATGCAGTTTTTCAGCTTACAATAAGTCAAAGTCTCATTGATTTTTACAACGTTGGCAATTTAGCAATTTAGTAACAGAGTATTTTGAATCGTTTGCTACACATTCCTGCCAGCAATGTATGGGTAAGCAGCGAGCATAGCTGCGCGCCCAAACAGATATATATGCATACACTGCAGGATCGATCACTCATGTCTTTTTTCTTGGCATGCTGCGGAGTACTTTTTATCAGGTAAAAAACGAATACCATTGAATACCATTCTTTACATTCTAAAGCTATCGCCACATGGCTTGAAGGACGTTAAATTGACAAAGATAACTATCGTCTAGCGCGCGGCCAGACCTCCGCTATGGCACCTTTCTCGGCGTCACTGTCATCCGTCATCACAATTACAGGATATCCGGTACGATAAACTTAGCTGGGTTGTGATCTAAAGATACGAATTTATCGACTTGACGTTGATCGCACCAAATGCACAAGTGAAAAACATGCTCACAGAACCCTCCTTATATACATTTCCTAAAGCACGTGCCTAGTAAAGAAAACCAGTCATCAGTAAACAGACAAGGAACTGCATCAATCATCTATCACGAAAAAGCCAGTCAAAATGCATATGTTTAGGCAGGAGAGGGGAGACCATTCCAATTCGTGATACACAGGGTCTAGCTCAAATCCGAGAATGCAAACGCATACCTAGGTCAAGGCCGATTTATACTCGCGACGGCGACGGCGGCGGCGACGGCGATGGCGGACGGCGCCGCTTGAAAGTATACGTGACTTGCGCTACACTCGCGCCGCGGATCCGGCGCCGCGCACGGCGAGCGGCGAACCTGGAATGGCGAACGGCGCCGGAGCGTAACTAGACAACGCGGCCTTAGCAGACATCGCCATGTACTTCAAAATCAGACCTAGAAACCTATATCAAACTTAAAACTCGAGAAATAAGTAACCGCCAAGATGCATAGATTAGACGAAGGGAGAAACTGATACTTTGGTTTTGACATTGCTGTTTAAAACTTTAAGAGTTGAAAGAAGTTTTTCGCTGAACATGTTTAATCAGACGTGTCAAAAAGTTTTCGCTAGATCGTAGAAATGATGGATTTTTTAACTAATCGACATTTCTGATAGACATCATCGCAACTTTATTATTATCCCATTACAATTTATTCCAGATACCTTTTAAATCGTCACATGCCCTGAATGCCTGCTCGTTCCATGACCTGGTCAATATCCTTGTCACTTATTTGATCAATGAGCCTGATGTATTCTCAAACGATCCAACGCGTGAACGACCAAATGCCTAAAAAGTTATGCGTGGACATTAGAGTACTGTAGGAATGTCATTGGCTGAAGACACCGTTTATCTTCCAACTCCACCAACCCTAAAGTATGTACAGTAGCTAGGAAGCTTCTAAGGAAGGGCCGGCACTTTTGCTGTTTGGTCCCCAACATGGTTTAGCTTAGGCTGGTATTAGGCTTAGGCTTAGGCTGGCGTATGACTTCGGCTTAGACTGATACTTGGCTTAGGCTTACGCTAATCGTTAGTTTGGTATAAGAATTAAGCTTAGGCTGATATTAGCCTCCAGCCAGCCTTATACCAGCCTTCGCCTGGGGACCAAACGGCAAAAGCGCCGAAGGGCCCAATAGGAGGAAAAGACTTCTACCAAAATTCCCGTCTATGAGTGGGTATTCATAAAAATCGTTAAAACCATAACAACCCGGGTCTGGCAAAAGATTTTTGAGCCTACTACTCTAAATCTAGCAAATCTTCATCTAAAAATTCGAGTCTAAACTTTGCAAAGTAACTTTTATTCTAAGCCAACATCGCGTAGGCGACGGCGAAAAATACTCTTCAAAAATACAAAAATTTTTATACTCACGTAACCTGAAGAATTTTTTAATGTCGAAATTCGTAATCTCCGATATTCAAAGCCCTCAAATCCAACAAGTAAGAATTTTTGATGTCAAGATCGATTCGAAATGAATTCTTGAAACATCGACGGCGAAACCGGAGGAAAGTTTGCTTTTTCTCCGAGTTCGCCGCGACGGCGCGCCGTCGACTCGCCCAACGACGGCGAAAAGTTGCTCGCCGCCAATTTTTATTTGGCAATTTACACTTCGCCGCTGCCGTCGCCGTCAAAAAAAACCGTCGACGGCCCAAGAACCGCTACAGTTTACCTGAAACTTACTTTTACCCTATGTGCGCCGTAGCCGTCGCCGTCGCCGTCGCTAGTATAAATCGGCCTTCAGACGGCGGGGAAAGTGCATGGTGGAGCCAATGAATTGGAGATATGAAAATGAGTCTGATCTATTCCTAATTTGCTTTCCTTGAATGATGATATAAACGCTGACATGGTCCAACCGTCAGGCGGGAAATTCGAATATGGAAGTAGCCTTGTCACACCGGCACCATTGAAACCGCGATCGCCAAGAAGATTCTTCAGCAATGATAACGCAGCAGCATTTTTGGCTGTCGAGTGACCATCCGTGAGCAAAAAACCCCAAGGGTGCCGAGGGAGCTTGCAGTCAAAATGAAGGTGAGAACATGCTCCTCGTCGTCGCACGGAGCAGAACTGTCCATGAAACCAATTTCTTGACGACTGAAGTCCATGAACTCGCAGCATCAACGGAGTCACAACGGCCACTGCAAAAGGTTCCTTGATGTAGTCGATAAAATAAACTTTCCCACTGCACAGCCGAATTTTTTCGTCCAATACGTTAATTACGTTCTCCTTGTTTTGACCGCCCATATTCACGTGATTCCACTCCTTGTGCAGCTCGCACAGCTGATGATCCTTTGGATAAATTGCTGCGTCCGCGAGCGTTGCTCCGTTGAATTCATCATCCAATTCCAACTGACTCAAATGAAATTTCTGCGCCTCTTTGAGGTCCATTCCTGCAACAGTTAAACGATTGTGTCCCGATTTAGCGATGTCTCGAATCCGCGAGTGCATGAATGGCAAGGCACAGGTACATAAACAGCTTACCTATGTCAACCTCGAAAGCACTTGTGAAGAGTTTATAGGTAAAGCGAATATTGCGCTTGTTAGTTTGTCGAAACTTTTTAATTTACAAAAATTTTATGGGTTACGCAATTAAAGGCTAATTTTATTGCAAGCCAAGATTTTGGTGTGCCGCGATTCTTATCTACCAAATTTGGAAACGACATGCTTTTGAATCCATGTTCGTTTTTGGGAAATTGTTACTATTTATTCCGCAAAACCAAGTCTACACAATTGCCTGGTGGTGGAGTCTCGCAGTCTTACAGATGCAAAAAATGTGAAGAGAAGAATGCTCACTTAGTCAGCAGCACTGTCGCCAGACATGGGAGAATTGTCAACGATCCCGAGGTTGATCTAAACAATGAATGCGTGCCATTTACGGTTGTTGAAATCGAGGCTATGACAGTCAAGCGTGTCATTCGCACTGCATGTTTCCGTGGGGTCCGTCTGATCACTGCTCGTGAAGATGGCATCATCGAGGCGTCATTTCGATTTCCTGGAATCGAATGCTGCAAGCCCTTTCCCATATTCCGCCTCATCAAGTTCAGCAGCTATGGGACGAGGTTTTGCAATTTCCTCCCAGAGCTGATCAGTATCTTGACGCGAAATTTCATGCGTTTAAGAACTATTTTCAAGTAACTTGACCAAGTAGCAGTAGTAATAGAGGGGGGTGACCTGCGAGTACTTTTGTGTGGCGCTGTGTTGAAGCATAGGCAGTGCGCGCTTACTGTCATGCTGAAGCCACCTACAGTAGGCCTTAAGCAGGTACAGTAATCCTAAAATCGTCAAAGGACAGAGACATGTCTTTTGAACTTTTTTAATCGGCGAAGTACTGACGAGCTGATTTTTTCCTCCAAACTTAAAATGTGACTGGCGAAGCTTAAAATATTATTTCTGCTTCCTTTTCTTTGTTGAAGGCTACATAAAACTTTTGTTTATTTATATTTTTTAATATTCATTACATTTATTTATTTCTTCGTTACATTTGTTGTGCATTGCTTGGATAATCTTGTGGCATTCTGTTTATTCTTTTTGATTTTTTCAATTATGCATTCATTAAAAGTTTTAAAACTTTTTTGTCCAGTGCAATGTTTGTACAAACTGATTCATCGAGGGCTGCTGTTGTTAATCTTTCAGTCGCCTCCATTCTGCTACGGGCACCAATACCATTTCTCTCGACATAAGGTAAGGTTATTCGTAATAATAATGGGACGAATCGAAACCCTTTTGTTTTAATCAAGTGCCTTTTTCTGGCCAACGTCTCGTGACGATTGGCCAAGATAGACAATGGGCGTCTGTACTTGGTTAATTTTGCTTTATCCGTCTTGCTGAAATTCTCGTTGTGTAAAATGTTCAGGGCCAACTCAGCGATGGTCTGCACCAAAGGGTCGGAGACTTTTGACAAAATTTGCTTGACGACTTTATTAGTAGAATAGAACCAAATTTTTTAAATCAGGTGACAACAAAGACGTAAGATGGCTCTCCATGACGACAGATTTCATGAAATCTCATCAACTTATATAAAAACATGTGGATAATAATTCTCAGTAGGTAAGATGTTAGAGAGCACAGCTAATTTTTCATCGGTACTTGGATGTAGGTTGAGAAAGAGATAGCTGTAAGGTTTGTCTTTTGTGGCTTTGTTGTAAGCATCCATCAAATAGTTTGGTTTCTGCGGCCAGCTTTGTCGGGACATTTGTTCAACCACGGCCGCCATCCTGGGTGACTTGAAAAGAACTACGTAATGCGAATTTCTAGTCACGCAGCGCGTGACTTTAGAATCATAGAAAAACAATTGGGTTATGAATATGACATTGATATTTTTATGATGCGACTTGACACAGAATTAATCCACTAAATCTTTATTTTGGGCCAGTTGCGGGAACAAATCATCTAAGACCAACAGCGAATCCGAATCTAACTCGTCTATGCTTGGTAATCCTTCTGAGAACTTGACTCCATCCACCTTTTCCATTTTATCAAACACGGGCTGCCACTCGGCATAGTGATAGTAGACGTTCTTGAAGATAGTACTGAGCATTTTGTCACGATTTTCTATCAGCTCCATGACAAAGTGGGTTTTGCCGCAAGAAGTGCTGCCGGCAATGGTCATGGTGAACGGAGTTTGCAAAACAAACATGGCTTCTTTACCGCTAGCCATGACTGTATATGGGTTTCGTCATGTGGGGGGGTGGGTGGGTGTGTGTGTGTGTGCCTATAAAAAGCCTAATAACAACAAGAGGATAACGACGGCCCATTTTAAAAAAACAACAACACCCTCACCACAAAAATTATTATAGCGCGGGAAACACACAGCAAACAAACAAACAACAGCGCGGCGTTGCAAAAGAACAGAGCTGTCATAGTCAATTTTCAAACGTAGGTTGCCGTACTCGTAAGTCGGCTTCAAAGTACTTCCACATTCGTCAAAGCGTTCCAAGTTAAAACACATGATGGTTGAGTAATTGCCATAATTTTCATAACTGATTTCTGACATGCCCGCTTTTTCCAGAGAGCAGCCCGAGTTCAAAAAATAGTCCAAGTACATGCGTACATAATCATTTTTTACAAAGTCACACTGGTATGGTGCTGTAACCAATAGGCCATTTTTCTCCAGGGTTACGTTTTTCATATTGTATGGTTGGAACATGAACGGGTTGTTAGCTATGGGCCCGGCGAAGTCACGTTGCATCAACTGAACAATTTCCAGGCGAGAAGGCAGTAAGCCCTCGTAGATGCAAGCGTCCACCGATAAGACATTTTCAGGTACAATCAAAGGTTTAAGGATGGTGTCATTGAAGCTATAGGCGGCCGGCGTGGTCATCAGTCGTCGTTCCATGGCTGCGAAGGATGTGTCGTGCAGTCTGATGCGGCGGACGTGCAAATAGGCCCGTTCAATGTTAACTGTGAAATCTTCTTTTTTAGCTGGATCGATCATGTACAAAATAAAGGCCTTTGGATCTCGTCGAAACAGGCGAATGACTATCTCGACCCTCGGAATCATATATTTACGAATCTTGAAAAAGTCCAGCTGAATAGGCCCGATCAGGTGCCCAGTGCCACTGTCATAGTATGGCTTGAAGGTGTTCAGTAATTCGGGTGAGAGTCCTTGCAGGCCACCATCGTACCACCCACTGCCACTCAACCACGATTTTCTTTGATCATACGAGTAATTTGACAAAACATCCAAATAAGCACTCCAGGGCAAGCAGCTGCTGTTTTGTAGAACCAGCTGATTGTTCAAAAAAACAGTCACACCAGAAAACATGGACATTAACACATTCGGTACCAAGCCGATTTGTTTTGTCCTGGGTATGCCTTTCTCTGTTTCTTTATCAGTTACATACTGGATTTTCATGTGCAGTTCCAGGAGAGTAGGCGACAAATCAGTGAACCAGTTAAGGATGCTAGGGATACGAAATTCCAAGGCAGTATTCACATCATCATTAGGCAAGGACACATTGACAGGTATAATTTCTTTACGACTCTCGGCTACACTTCTTTCTTCTGGCGGATCAGAAAACACGTCCAAGTCCACAGTAGTATCTAGTCGATTCATTTCTTCTTCTGGACCTTCTTACTCTTCTTGCTAACTCGTTTGCGTTTTAATGAACGCTTCCGAACCACCGACTTGGAGGACCTTTGAACTTTAGGCTTACGAGTCTTTTTCTTTCTGTCCGTCTTGGAAGAATTGGTTTTACCAAACAAGAAAAACAAGTGCAAACGATCAACTGGCTGGTTAGTACGAGCACGAGGCTGCTCTGCCATGACTATAAAACATGAAAATATTACGGATATTTATTTCCACACTGCACTTTTTGTGCTCTAATAAAGTGAGAATAGGAGTATTATTCAAGATTGCTCACGAAAATGCAAAACAATCAAAGGAACGGCATCTAAAGACAAGTCTTTTCCATTGATATCAGTGATATGACAAGTAATTGTAGAAATGTTGTTAGCTAAAAGACGAACGTAAGTACGCTGGACATCACTGGGCACACTGGAGTATACGCCCACCACAGGCATCATCCTGTCATTATACAGACTAGGCACCACAATATCAGTACACACTAAGGCTACAGGCAAAGACGTTTGTATATAACAGGCGGCTAAGGTAACTTCATACTCGAGCATATCGGTTAATGGTTTAATCAAGACATTGCTGAATAAAGAATGACTATTTTGCGGAAAAGCATGCTTGCTGCCCGAGCTAGTCATGTACACTGTAAATCTTTTCATAATTCTTCTTCCGCGTCTGAATCTCCAGTGACAATATCGGATTCTTTAATCCAGCTTTTTTCCCTATACCCTTGCCACTTGACCAGCAGCTCACGTTCACCAGCTATGTTGGTTCGTCGTCGTAAAATTTTTTCGATGCGATAAACGCCAGTAGGGGTCACTTTTTGTAATTCTTGAGCGTAAAATGTACCCTCGATAGGGCCAGTCTCGGAAGTCAACTTGTACACGATAGGCTTTCGACGAACTATGGCTCGAATCGTGAAAATCTCCTCAGACCAAGTGGCCAAATAACTTTTATGGAAGGGATGCCTCTCTTTTGCGATCCGAACTGAGTCACCAACAGCGAACACGGGTTCCTCTTTGCGTTGATGCTCAGGATACACTTTCCAATTATCGGGATACAAGTTCTTGAAAACCAAATCACTGTTCTCAGGTGTGACATTATTTGGCGCCATTTTTATGACACGGCTAACACTATTGTTATAGGACTCGACCAAATCAGACAAAACATCAATATATCGCCTGGTTAGGTTATGCAGCAGGTACTTGAATATTTTTCCCTTCAGTGTTCTGTCTGCCCTCTCGGCCATGCTGGCTTTGATCTCACTCGAAGTCGAATACATGCGGATACCCATCTTTGTGAATAGATCCTTGACTGACTTGTTGTAGAATTCGGTCCC